>LBNU01020348.1:85626-96618 GCA_014162995.1 Artemisia annua | reverse complement strand
GCAAGACGAACTGAGTCTGTCGTGATGACTGTAGATCCCCTTCACTGTGCATATTAGCAAGGTGGTTCCAGACTCTTGAGCACTTGCATCACATTTCCGAGGCTTAGTGCTACTGATGGCGATTAGGAAGAGAGCGGTAGTGCTAAACCAAGCAGGCTTCCTTTATCAGCGGATTCCTGTATTGATCAAGTTCCAGCTACCAGTCAGACGATCATAAGGGTATTGAAGGCTGGTGAATTTCCTTCAGTACAGGCAATGAATTTCATGCGATATACGGCTGCCATTCTTTGGATTGATTTCAGGAGTAGATCAGAATGTGGACGACTTTTGAAGCCATGTGCCAGACAATTGTCTTCCAACATGGTATGGTCGCCAGATAGCATAAATGGAGGAGTATATGCAGTTCCCGCCGAGTAGGGTGCGTTGACGAGCATTGATGTATTTGTGGATGTTGAAATGGAGCGTTCATGAGTATGGTACGTAAGACATGATTTGATTAACTGCGTGGGTTTCATGGGATCTTGTAGCAAGGTATAGTACTTAAGAAGCGAAGTTCTAGAGAACCAAAAAGCCCAAAGGATTTCGATTGCTTGGTAAAGCGATGATTGCTGATAAGCAGTGATCTTCCAAAATCTCAAAAAACAAAAGTTCTCGATAAACACACAGTGATTTCAAACTACTACGTTTATTCTCGCTTAAAGTCAATTTATCGCGAGAAAATGTTGGGAGACAATATATCGGACGCATCTTTGCGTGAAATGAGACAGAGTTTTCTTTTCGATGGCATAAGTTATTCTCGATAGCCGTTACAGATTTCGAAAACAATAAATTGATTTCGATAACTTATAAAGGTTTCGACGTAACTAGTTTTCGATAAAAGAAAATCCAAAGTTTTCGGAGATTTACAATAACGAAGACAATCACACTCTCAATATGTCGAAAGTGTTTTCTTTCTTATACAGAGAGAAAAGCAACTGAGTAAGCAGCCAACAACAGCTTATTTAGCAAACACACAAGTTTCCGATAAAATAGGTTTGATGTTCGCGATAAAAAAAGGGTTTTTGAAACTTCTCGAAAACTAAGGGTTATTAAGCGTTTCGTCGATAGATACCAAAGTACATGCGTTCTTGTCTTGTGCAAAGCAATCCTAAAACGATTTTTTAACCCAAGTATCTTGTAACTAGCATTAAAGAATGAATCTTAATGGCAAAGTTGCAAGACTTTGAACTTTTTATACAAAATTTTACAAATTTCGGATTAAAAAGTACAACTATTTTGCTTCGAATCTAAAATACGCCAAAAGTTGTTGACAAACCTTTGTGTTTGGTTGGGATTTTCAACACACGTTTGATAGTCAAATATGTGATAAAAACAACACAAAAGAAGCAGAAAGTTTGGAAGCTTTTTTGTGGCGTTTAACGATGCCAAGAAAATTGTTTTAGGGGTCATAGAACACAAAACCACGAATCAATACCTTCTTCTAGCGAATGATACCACTTGTTAGTCACCCATAATTAGTAAACACAAGATTCAAATAAAGAAATGAGATGAGAATAGACTTGGGTTGATTAAGAATCAGATATGCAAGATGAAAGAACAAGAGTTTCTTTTAAGGTATGAAATTAAACCAACAATATTAAAGAGTTACATAGCGTCCTATTTATAGGAGGAGGATAGGGCAACACTCCCTTCCTTTCCTATCATCTAGACGTATGGGCTTTGAGGCCCATTGGACATTTATTGATCTCGTCTTATAACCATACGAGTATTAAGCTAAAACGTAAATAAAAGTGATAATACTAGCAACCTATTACATTTATTGAAATGACCGAGACTTGACTGAATAGTTGAAAACTATGATCCTAACAGACTGGTTTCCAATTTTAGTTTGTACAGATAAACAATCACAAAAGCTTATGAATGCATTACTGAACCTATTTTAAATTTTTTAACAAATTTAGTGTATAAAAAGTATAGTAAACTCAAAATAAGGTAAGTTCTTTATCTATTTTGATGCTTCCGAGTATATAACTAGGGGAGAGCAACAAAGCCGAAACTTTCTAAGTTTTCTTGATTTAGGTTATGGGAGTTCAAAAAATATCCATATTTGGATATCCGAAAACTTGATCCTAATTTATTAAAAGGTTGGGTTTTATGAAAGAACAATTTTGAAACTCATATAAAAGTTTTCCAAAAATTATAGATATCAGGATATTCGGATATATAAAACTGTTATCTGAAATTTCGGATATTCGAATTTAAAAAAAAAATTAGATAAAAATTTTTGTCTAACATAAAACCATCATCGCAAATTTCGGATATCCAAATTTATTATATAACTAGTTATTGATAAGTCCCTTAAATTATTTAAATTAACAACAAAAAAATAATGTCAAAAATATCTCATTTCATATTTTCGCTTTAGGCCTCAAATGACCATGAGTCGACTCTGATACCATCATAATCATATTCACCTCATTGACAGATCTTTATCTTTTAGATAACGTTGTCGAAATTCATGCGCTAACTGTTTGCGAAAGTGATTTTAAACTCCAAAAACCGAAAAACCAAACCGATTTTTTGGTGTGGGGTTTGGTTTAAAAAAAAAGAAAAAAAAACTTGAAAACGAACTTTTAGTTCGGGGTTTGGTTTTAGCCAAAAACCATTTCAAACCGGCTCATGCTCATCCCTATATATAACTTAAACTATTTAGTCTCATATAATTTTAATAATTGAACACAAAACCAAAATAAAGAACATGAACAAAATATATACAAAAGTTAATGCATAATTCATATTTGTCAAAAGTAAATCAACAAACAACTAACACATGACAGAAGAAGAGAGAAAAAGAAAATCAAAGTCAATAGTAATCTTCAAAGATAAAGAAAGACGTATAAAAACCATTTAAGGTAGAAAATGGCTACCTCCAAATTTTATATATTTTTTTAGTGGCCATTTAGAAAGGAGATATTTCATATCGGCTATTTTCTTTTTCTTTCATTATAGAAAATTCGCTAGTTGGGATAGGTTCGTGATATATTAAACGTTAAATTATGGAACGGGCGGGCACGGACGACGATTCAAACGGGCACATGTTATACGAATCGCTTTAGAAAAGACAAAAAACGACAAAACAAATTCCTCAAACGTAACATCTCATCTATATTTAAAAAATTAAATATATTATATGTATATGTTTTTCTTTAAAAACAATCGTAATGTTCTCCAATTGAAAGAAAATATGTGACCATTAGTGCCCTCATTTAACTTTTAAATGGGCAATATATGCCCATTTCCAAAAAAAAAAAAAAAAGGTTAAATGTGTCCAAATATTTTACAAATTAGCCTATTTCATTGGGCTTATTGGAGGGGGCCCCCCGCCCCTCCATATAGGTATATATAATTAATGACTAAGTTTTTAGCCGAAGTTATTAGTTCATGTTTGTTATGTTTAGAATGTAGATGGTGAATGAAATGAAGTTGATGCAATGATCTGATCAAAATGAATGAAGTATGAATTTATGTTTTATTGATTCCACACCTTTATAGGTTTGCAAGATTCTGTTATAAATAGTTTTATTTGACAGAAATTAGTGCTAGTTGTGTTGTGAAATCATTATTAATTTTGACTATGAAAAGTACTGAGTTTGACTAAAAGGTCAAACATGTTGCTCTTGTTTTGGACATTGATTGTTTAAGGGTAAATAGGCCGGTTTGGATTATACTTAAGTTAAGCAGACCGGAAAATGAGCTTTTAATGGTATCCTCAAAACTATGATGATCTTACTAATATGTTCATTATATTATTTTTGGGTAGCTTAAGGTTTTTGTATGATTGTTTGGTATTGTGAGTTTATTTGCGGTCAATTGATAAATCTTGAATTTGAACTTGTTGGTTGCATTCCTTAATGTTTCATGTTTGAGATGGTTATCTAAAGGTTTGAAAGATTTTGTTAAAAATAGTATTATCTGACAGAACTTGGTGCTAATTTTGTTGTGATAAAGTAGTAGGTCTGACTATCTTACTATTTTTTTTGGATATTGATCGTTTAAGGGTAAAATGTTGGTTTTGGTTATACATTGTCTCTCTTTGATGTGTTAAGTTTGGCAAACCAGAAAATGAGACTATTTGGATGAACACTATCATCTTTGTCTTTTGATCATGTGAAGTTTGTTGGTGCTATCTTTGTTGTGAAATTTCATTTGATTTTGATCATGTGAAGTACTATGTTTGACTAAAAGGTCAAAGATGTTGCTCTTGTCTTGGACCTTGATTGTATTAGGGTAAACAGGTCATTTGGGTTATACTTATTTTCCCGTTGATGCGTTAAGTTACGCCAACAAAGGAGCTTTTAACGGTTTCCTCAAAACTATGACTATCTTATATGTTCATTTTTTTGGGTAAGCATGGGTAGTCTGAGGTTATTGAGGTGTAATTAGTTGATGATTCATATTAGTAATTAAATGTTAATCAGTTTTTGTTAGATTATTGGGTTGTTTGAGGTTGTCAGAGTTATGCGTGTGGTGCATGTGTCTGTTTGACGGTATTTTTTTGTATTGACTATATACGGTATGTTATTTCTGTTGGCTAGGGAATTCGATTTGTTAATTTTGGGCTGGTTGGGTAACGGGTCTAAGCTGTTAATTTTGGTACGTGTCAAAACGGGTGGGGTTGTGTCAGCTTAAAAATGTACTTGCTCTATAGGTTTTACACAGCAAAATCAGACTTTAAAATTTCGATGGTGGATGATCAATTCCAATGTGAAATGACTTTACCGCCAAATGCTAAGTTTCAAACTATATCTGGTCCTCTGTGCAAGTCATCGCATATTTCAAAGCAGCTTGTTTATTTGGAGGAGGCTTGTAAAAAGTTGCATCAGATGGGTGAACTCAATGACCATCTATTCCCTCATAACGAAGATCCCTCAGAGACTAAATCTTCTAAGAATAAAGAAGCACCATCTGGTGCAGGTAGGGTGCGCTAGCTGAAGTTACAATGTTTTCTTTCTCATTATAGGCACTACAAAGAGGAAGGAGTTACATGGGACCACACCAATTCGTGTAATATCGGGTACCTGGGGCAAGAAACTTGATGATGGCGTCAAATTTGTTGTAATATAGTATCCATATTAGTCTATATTATATAGTCTAGGGGACTTAGTGAAACATTGGTTCATGTTTTAGTCAAATAGGAATATGTCTGTTCCCATGCATTATACACAATGCATAGCCAACTATATATGCTATATATAGGGTGATAAACTTTAGATAGAGATAGCATTCCGTTGTTTTGGTTTTCTCCTTTGTAGCAGCCAACTACAACTCTTCTAGGGTTGGTTTTCTCCTTTCTCATCTCTACAAAAGGAGGTAAGGGGAGGGGTTATTGTACCGTATCTTTTCTTTGTTCTTAATAAATAAATCATTAGGAGCATACGTGTGTGCCAATACTTCTTGTCGAATTCTAGATTCTTGTAGGTGGGTAAACTTCTTCAAAGATTCAAGTCCGCAGTTAGTTCTTCCAGATTTGTTGGGGCTGTTTTTCCAACAATTGGTATCAGAGCCAGGTTTGACATCGAGAAATTCGATGGAACTGGTGATTTCGGGTTATGGAGAGTCAAGATGCGTGCTTTATTAATCCAACATGGTTGTGAAGCAGCTCTGGAGGTTTTACCCACAGATATGGATGCTACAGCGAAAGCTGAGCTAAACAAGAAAGTCATAGTGACGTGATTTTGTGTTTAAGTAACAAAGTTCTGAGAGAGGTTACCGGGGAGACGACTGTAGCGGGGGTTTGGACCAAGCTTGAGACTTTGTACATGAGAAAGTCCTTGGCCAATAAGTTGTACCTGAAGAAGAAGTTGTATACATTCTACATGCCGGCTGGACGTACGATTTCCGAGCATATAGATGAGTTCAACAAAATCGTTCTTGATTTAGCAAATATTGAAGTAAAATTCGAGGATGAAGATCTTGCTTTATTATTACTCACTTCTTTACCAGCATCATACGAACACTTTGTGGATACCTTGCTTTATGGACGGGAAGCTTTGACTTTGGAGGATGTGATGGCCACACTGAATTCAAAGGAAATCAAAGAAAGATCCAAGGCAAAGGGGGATGATGGTGAAGGGTTATACGTGAAGGGAAGAACTGATTGCAAGAATTCACATCAGTCTAGGGGAAAGTCAAGATCGAAGTCTCGAGGTGGAAGACTCAAGTTCTATATTTGCCAGTCTGGGGAGCATTTGAAGAGAAACTGTCCGAAGAATAATCACAAGAAGTCAAATGGTTTCGTCAACAAAGATGATCAGCCAAGCTCCAGTGGTTCGATTTATGACGATTCTGAGGTGATGATGGTTATGAGTGCAGAGGCTCTGCTAGATTGGATCATGGATTCAGGAGGTTCATACCACATGACACCCAGGTTAGATTTATTTTTTGATTTTCTGGAATGCGATGGGGGCAGGGTACTGTTGGGTGACAACTGGGAGTGCAAGATCAGAGGTATTAGCAAGGTAAGAGTACAACTGAAAGTTGGGTCAAGTTTTGTATTAAACAGTGTCAGGTATATTCCTGAACTGAAAAGAAACTTGATATTGCTGGGAACTCTTGAAAAAGAGGGATATACCGTAAAAATGCAGTCGGGCAAAATCAAGGTGATTAATGGTTCCAGGGTTATTTTATCTGGAACCCGAAGGGATAATTGCGTATACTCTTTGGATGGCCATGCAGTGACGGGTGAGCTTAATGCTAGTGTTGAAAAAAAGACAGTCTTGCGCAGGTTTTGCACAAAAGACTGGGACATATTAGTGAGGCAGGACTTCAGGTGCTAGAAAAGCAGGAGCTGTTTGGCAAGAAGAGTCTAGGTAAGCTCAATTTTTGTGAGAATTGTGTTCTGGGAAAGTCACATCGAGTCAGTTTCGGAGTAGGAAGGCACACTACTTAGGGAGTGATAGACTATGTTCATTCAGACTTATGGGGTCCGTCTCAGGTGGAATAATTGGGAGGTAAGAGCTATTTCTTATGTATTGTTGATGATTATTCCAGGAGGGTATGGGTTTATATTCTTAGGTTCAAACACGAAGCATTTGGAAAGTTCAAAGAGTGGAAGCAGTTAGTAGAGAATCAGACTGGGAGGACGGTTAAGAAGCTGAGGACATATAATGGTCTTGAGTTCTGTAACTGAGAATTTGAGCAGCTATGCACTTAGAGTGGAATTGCTAGACATTTGACAGTTGTCGGGACGCCGTAGCAGAATGGATTTTAGCAGAACGAATGAATAGAACTCTCATGGATAAGGTACGCTGTTTATTAATTCAGTCTGGATTGCCCAAGACCTTCTGGGCGGAAGCGACATGTACGGCCGCATATTTTATAAATAGGTCACCATCGACAACGATGGAGAAAAAGACTCCTATGGAGATGTGGTCGGGACATCCAAGTGATTATGGGATGTTGAGGATTTTCGGCTGTGTCATATATTCACACGTTAAACAAGGTAAGCTCGAGCCGATAGCGGTAAAATGCATTCTTTTGGGGTATCCTGAAGGTGTGAACGGGTACAGGCTATATAGGCTTGATAATGAATCACCTAAGATAGTCACTAGCAAGAACGTGGTCTTCAATGAAAGTGTCATGTACAAAAGACACGTTGAAGGATTCAGGTGCAGGTACTGATAAGTCTGTTGAGGAATTACAGGTTGAGGTGGAACTGCAGCGTTTAAATAATCATTCGCTTGAGGAAGATCAGATAGATGATCAAGAAGATGGCGATGATGAAGATGTAGAGGATCAAGAAACTGATCAGACACCGAATCTCACAGATTATTAGTTAGTTCGGGATAGAAAGCCAAGGATAAGAACGAAACCTTTGAGGTTTCGAGATGAGAGTAATATGGCTGTTTACGCATTTGCTGCAGCAGAGGAAGAAGATACTCATGAACCATTGACATACTGATTGATAGTCAATTATAGTATAGTGATTTTCCAAAGAAACACAAGTGAAGTATGTATTTCCCGGGTCGTTTCGTCCAAGTGAAGTGTGAATTGAACTCGTGATTGGGTTCGTGAAAAGTGAGATGAATAGTGAGAAATAAAAGAGATATTTGGATTTTAAAACTACAATAGCAAACATAAACTAAAAAGCAATAATAAAGCATATAAGACAAGCACGTAAAGCACAAATAACCTAAAACACAATCTAATCTAAAAAAACGAACACTTATGTGAATTTAAAGGCAACTAAATAAACACATAAATCTAGAGGCAAACTAATTATACTAAGTAAAGGTAATAAATCTAGTAGCAAGCTTAATAATTTATAATTAACGCTAAAAGATACCAACTAAATTATACTAAGCAAGCAAATAAGAAATATATGATGAAAAGATATACTTGTTAAGCAAATTATCACGATCCTTAAGTGTGGTTTATCATTTCAATCAAGTCCTTTATTGATGAATTAATATCTTTTACAAATATTATTTTCTCACAACGTTGGTTTATTTTGAAAACAATTTCATAAAGAGATATCAATATCTAGATTAAAACCCAATTATTTTCACGGCTATTGCCCGTTTACACAACCAAAATTTCAATCCAAGTAATTTAACATTACTAACCAATTTATATTCTAACTTTTATAAAACCACACTTAATTCACGGAATAATCTACTCAACAAGCATAATAACGATCTATTCACTACTCATATTAATTAAACTAATAAACACAAATATTTCAACAAACATAAGCATAACTAAATATTTAAACTAAAAATTGAAAAAGGAAAGAAAATAGAACCCGATCCGCAAAAATGAGACTAATAAAACCACCCGATCTTATAAACTCATCAAATCCCAAAGTTTATTTCTTTATTAGCTTGTATTTAACCAAATAATCAATAAAGTTATAAACTTTATTCACTATTTAGCTTAATAGAAACAAAGAAAGCTACAAACTTTGGATAATAAGTAAGCTTATAAGACCATTAAGCTCCTCGCCTTATGTTGAAATGAAAGCAAGCTTAAAAATCAAAAATTTGTAAACGATTAGAACAATATGAGCAATAGTATGAACCAAATAAGCTACCAGAGCTTATTGGTTAAGAAAGTACTAATTTTAAGTGATATAAACTAAGTAAAAGCTAATAGTTTAAAACTTTATGATAAAAATCTAATAGATCTAAGATAATAAGCTATTTTTGAAACAAAAACTTAATAAAGGTGCAAACTTTTATGAAGTTAGTATTAAAACTATTTAGATCTAATTTTAATAAACTAATAAATGTCTTTAAATAAAAGAAAAACTAATAAAAATCAAATATTTTTGGTTTTTTATAAAGTAATTTGTAAAATAAAAAGTAGATCTAAGTTTATAAAAGCTTTTAAAACAAAGTAGTAAAAGAGTTTTTATTAAAAGAAAACTAGATTTAATAGTAGATAAAAGAGAATAAGAAAAGAAAGAGGAGAAGAAGTAAATAATCACTCAAAATCTTCAAATAACTTCAACATCTTCATTAAGCTAAAAAGTTGATTACAATAAGCATATGAAATAAGCTATCCTATTATAAATATTAAGCAAACCTACTACAATTAATCTAGATCTACTCCTACTACTATGTATAAAATACACCTACTCCTAATAATTTCTAATGTGTATTTTCTCCGTATCTGGTCTTCTATTTATATGCAAATCATTATCTAGACTCTTCTAGGAATACAGCTCACTAGGGACACGTGTCGCGCCCTGATTGGGCCCTTCTCCTCCAGAACCTGCTAAAGCCGACCTCGTACATGACGCGCGCCTACCTCGTACTGACACACGCTTTCCTCGTACTGACACACGCTTGTCTCGTCATTATGTACACGTGTCACCTTCCTATTGGACAGCCGCTCTGCCAAGTCTGCATCCTCGTACAGTCAGCGCCTCCACTTGTACGTGCAATTAATAACTTCGTACCAATGATTAGCTGCCGCCACGTGGCGGCCTCTGATTGGTCCACGTCATTGCCACGTCAGCAGGTGGGACCCACTGACATGTGATAGNGGACAGCCGCTCTGCCAAGTCTGCATCCTCGTACAGTCAGCGCCTCCACTTGTACGTGCAATTAATAACTTCGTACCAATGATTAGCTGCCGCCACGTGGCGGCCTCTGATTGGTCCACGTCATTGCCACGTCAGCAGGTGGGACCCACTGACATGTGATAGCTCGGGTGGGGCCCACTGCCACGTGTCACCACCTAAGTGGTCCACGTGGTGACACGTGGCATGCCACGTGTCGGGTCGGGTCAGGATCGGGTCTGGTCTGGATCGGGTCTGGGCCGGGTAGGAACCGGGTCGGGTCTGCCACGTGGCAACGAGTATTAATACTTGATTTTAGCTCAGACGGGAATCGAACCCCAGACCTCTCGTGTGAGAGGTGAGCGTGATAACCAGCTGCTCTAGAGCATTGTTTCATTAGTATTGTGTGTTTTGTTCTTTTTATATATAAATAAGCCCGGTCCATATATTACTAATATTGACTTGTCATTTTAAGGAGTTGTGGACCGGTCCAAAAATATTTGAAAGTACCTCCCGACTCGTTTTTTCATGCTCTTTCCAATGGTGTGCTCGGGGAATATTTTCGACTTCGTCTGAACCTCGTAAGACGTGAAAACGTTGTTGAAACTCATCCGAAAATCACCGTTTTTGCTTTGTTTTCAAACCCTTTGTACCTGCAAGACATAGTAACACATTCCAAACATATTTGCAACATAATTTAATGTATTTCATGGTTATTAGTCCGTTATAGTGTATTTTTTTAGTATGAAAATGATGTGTGTTTTCGCACACATCACATACCAGGAGGCAGTTACTTGTGAAGATAGTTCTAAGTGGAAAGCTGCTATGGATGAAGAGATGGATTCTCTGAAGAAGAATAAGACCTATGAGTTAGTAGATCATCCAGCTGGGCAAAAGCTGATGAGCTGCAAATGGCTGTTCAAGATAAA
>LBNU01020348.1:71584-85216 GCA_014162995.1 Artemisia annua | reverse complement strand
GAACATTGGGGACAATGTTCGGTTTAAGTGTAAGGGGGGTAAATGATGGCACCGTTGAGAATATACTTACGCTTGATGTAAAACCAAGAGAAATATTTGTTAGGGCAATTTTAGCGCCAATTTAAAATTTTTTGCAACATTTAGAAGTGAAACCTTGATCTTAATGAGCGTCTCATGGATAGAAAATTGTATGACTAGCACAAAACCGTACCACTAAAATTTTTTTTCCACCCCAAATATGTGAGGTTCTCCCCTAGAATTGGTAGGAAAAGCATCCATCTTTGGTGCTATGATGTGAGTACCGGTAGTATTTAGATTCTAGAACTTACGTTAGGACCATCTCAAATCCACAAGTGAGACTACATTCGTGTAGTTAAGATCTACTACATGATAAGAGGCATTAGGATTATTCCATTGTTTTACACCCGTGTATTTGTCATAATTACATTGACTTCATTGGTCAAGTAATTCTCCCACACCCTTTGCGTTGTATCCATTTTTGGTACACGATACCCCTAGTACACCCCTCCGAGCCTATCCTTTCGTTTCGACCTTTGAGCATCTTACTCAAAGTGAGAATTTGTTACACCCCACTAAATGTACACCCAAATCGCCTTAGCCTACCTTGTATGCACCCACCTTTGGTGCATTATTGTGAAAACATTTGTTAAACCCTTTGTTAATTATCCGGTCAATTACATGGTTGCTAAGTTAAGTCATATCCTTATACATATTGTTTTGGGACGATTGGGACTCATGGGTAAAGTACTAGTGTAATGGAGTAATGGGGAAGAACAACATTATTACCCCCATATGTGCTAAACATTTTAAAAGTACTCCAAGTTTTTCAATTATCTTAATTCGAGTCATTAGAATAGTAATTGTAAAGTTATGTAAAGATTCAAGTGTAAGGGGAATGCAATCCCCTATGATGTATTATTTTGGATGGTAGGGCAAGAGTGTATGAAAAAAAATCGAAAAATCAAGAATAATAAAAAAAATATATGAAAAAGAAAGAAGAAAAACATACGGACTACCATCCCGTTTCCTTTTATGTTCTTTTTTAGTTTTTGTTATTTCATTTTTAGACTAAGATTGAGTCGAGTCTTGACTTAAGCAACAATGTAGAGTGCATGTATTTGATCATGATAATTAACTTGCCACCACTAAATACCCCTTATTCCAACCAAACCGTGTTATCATATCCCTACACCTTACATTACAACCCTTTGTAAAGACCTCTTTGATAGTTTATCTTAGGTGCTTACGCCTATTGGAGGAGTAATTGATCCTCTCCCAAGCCTATGGTAATCTATTTGCTATGACAGGTAGTGAGTGTTATTTTCCGTTTCCATTTATGAGATATAAACTTTATGACATTTGAGAGATGTGAGAATCCAAACACTATTCGTGAGGTGCTAGTGTATGATTTCCGTGCTTATTATGATTAGGGTCGAATAACTATTTGTTGTAATTACTTTTATATTCGTGTTAAATGACCCCTAACTCATATTTTGATTGGAACGAAAGCTCATTTGCTTGAGGACAAGCAAATCCCAAGTGTAAGGGTATTTGATGAGACGAAAAGTGTTACGCTTTTAGGGGGTCATTTAAGCCCTAATTCATATAAATGTGATCAAATATTGCCCTAAATCGTTCCTTTTGTCATTTTAGGTACTTTTGAGAGGAATTCTGGAAAACATGCATATTCGGACGTTTTTGGAGCATAAAAGTGAAGAAAACGACAAAGTCTCAAAAGATGAGGATTTACAACCTGACGGCGTCAGAAGTCACAAGGTGACGCCGCTCAGAAAGCCTTAACAAAAGAGTGGAAATCAAGTAAGATAGGATAGGACAACCAACACATAGACATTGATTGAATTAAAGTGAAGACTTATCTTTAATTAAGCACTAGGGTTCCAAGGGTGGAAACCCTAAAAGTCACAGAAAATTCGTCTTTAGGGTTGCCCTAAAAGTTCTCCACAAAGTTCACACTAATGAATGAAAATTTAGAAATAGTATATAGATTTTACTACTCTGACCGCGTAGGTTATAAGGGCTGACGCCGTCAGCTCGCCGCCATTAGGTTTCTCGGATGGCCTCGATCCACTTCTGACGCCGTCACCTTATAAAACCTTCTGGGCCGTCACTCTTTAACTTTACTCCTGACGGCCTATATTTCCCAACACCTGACGGCGTCAGGTGTTAAATCCCAAATTTCCTCTGGCCCGTCATTTGAAAATTGATTTTCACTCTTTTGTCAAGGCTTTCTGACGGCGTCACCTTGTGACTTCTGACGCCGTCAGGTTGTAAATCCTCATCTTTTGAGACTTTGTCGTTTTCTTCACTTTTATGCTCCAAAAACGTCCGAATATGCATGTTTTCCAGTATTCGTCTCAAAAGTACCTAAAATGACAAAAGGAACGATTTAGGGCAATATTTGATCACATTTATACGAATTAGGGCTTAAATGACCCCCTAAAAGCGTAACACTTTTCGTCTCATCAGCATCCTTTGGTTAGACATGAAGCTTTTGAGGCTATGGTATCTATAAAGAAACAAAAAGAAAAGCGAGGCAGTCAAAAGACCACTCTTTACAGATGAAGCAGCCAATATAAAGAAACAAAAAGGTACACAAACACATTTCACAGCTAAACTGATCCATAGTGGAGATTTAACATTTTATGTATCTGGTAACGATTGGTTTTCCTAGGAGATATTTAGATATGTATACAACTTAGAATTAAAAGTTATTAGAATTGTCTCAAGTTAAAGTTTATAGGAGACAAACAATAAGTTGAAGTCCAAGGTGACAATCGGTGCAACATAAGCAAGGGCCTGCAATAACACTGCCCAACCTTTAGACCAACAAAAGAACATAAGCCTCTAGATTCTAGACAATAGACATGTAAATACTTTAGCTTTTTTGCAACTGGTAACGTACATTAAAGTTACAAACAAATAACACAACCTATGAATTCTATACAACTGCTTGGAACATAAAAAAGGTGTCTCAATGATATATTCATTTACATATCTTCTCCTTCAACAGGACCGTCGACGACTACTCCATCAACTACCTCTACAGAACAGGCAACAACCCCATCAACTGAAACAGCCACACCAGAACAACTTCACCCAAAAACAAACGAAAAACTGTTGCAGCAAAAAGAACCACAAGGAACGGCCATGAAGTTGCAAGGAATAAAGCACCATGTTAGCCTTATAGTGCAGTAAACATGAATATGTAAAATAGCTGCAGTATGTACGGAAGCGTCAACCAAACTATGAAATTCCTATTTTGAACAATGGCTTGCGCACAAAAAAAAATGTATATCCTGCGGTCCAAATAGCTCCGTTTCCAAACAACCCGCAGAGAAGCGCGGGCTAAAAACCTCGTATCTCCTAAATATCAACATGTTAACTATATAATTTAAACACTTCTACTATATTGATTCATCAATTTAAGAAATTTTCTAGTAACATTCAACTACTATACTACTATCATTTATGTGTTGTAGTGCACATACCAGTTAGAAATATCTTAACCATAACTGTTGGTTCTATTTGCCACTAACTGATCCCCTAGATTGTACTTATTTGCCACTAACTGTTGGTGCCTCTATGTGTCAAACGATAGACAGTTTGCAGCGACAAACAAATTACATTTGGGAAGGGAGTTACCTGATATTTGTGTTCACCAGATTGTACATCACCCTTTTTAGTTGCAATCTCAACACCAAAACCCCCTCCTTCCAGCACGCAAAGACGCCCATTTCAAGCCCGTTTAAGCACCTAAACACACCCATCTCAGGTCCCATTCCAGCAACCAAACGCACCCGTTGCATCCTCCATTTCAATAACCAAACGCACACATTTAAGCGGTCCTTATGATTCATTGTGAATACTACTATTTGCTTCTTCCACGACCAGAACCTGTCAATAAAGTTGAGCAAGATAAAGTTACTTAATCCAAAATAAATAAACTTCAATCAATCTTACTATCGTCAACTGAGATACAGCCATCCAGGTAGTATAATATAAGCTTTACTTAAGCATGAGTCAATCCTAGTAAAGTGTTACCTTAATAGAAAATGGGTTTGGTCCTTTTTCACCACAGGATGTAGTGGTGGCAAACTCCCTAATACTCGTAATGCCTTTGCACGTGCTTTGGTAACTCGTCAAGTTGGCGCGTGGATATTAGCAGCATGTACATTTTCTTTTTCATTGCAAGCAAACTGTTATTCTTGCAAAAACATAATATTGATGACCTGATATTGTACTGTATTTGCATAATATTCCTGAATTTGGTTGAAAGTAATGAAGAGTAATCCAAAACATTGAAAGTAAGGGAGAGTAGCCTTGCTGCGTTTTATAGTAATATGGATCCTCAAGGCTAGAACCTGCGTTTCCTACATCATTTGGAAAAAAATCATCCACAAAATTCATAAACATGAGAAGACAATATAAACAGAATTTGTAATAGGGATTGAATCAAAATTACATGAGTTAATAGAAATTCTGACCTTAGTTGATCTTCAGTGAGCAAATCCATATGCCACTATGTATCGAAAGATGAATATTTTTTGGAGTTCTTTCAATTGCAGCACTTGCGTTTGGATTGCTGGCCTCCAAGCGTTACAGTTCACCACAGACAGCTGCTGCAATCATATATGACATGTTTCAACTATGCATAATTTCAATAGTCGATAAACGGCTGTAATAAGCTAACCCAAACACCCCCTAAGCATCAATAGACTCACCTTTTGTATTCCATGGTCAAGTAATTCGCTGCAATTAGACGATGGATTGTCTTTGCCTTCTTCACATCTGGTAAAACTCTCTTGCTCTACCTGTTAATCAAGTATAACTTCTGGTGACAATAAGAGTTCTGCAAGCAAAAAGTGCATACTTCAATGTAGAAATGAAAAAAACGTACCTGTTGCTAGCATAGGATCCACAATAAACACTCGAGTTCCTTTAGAAAACTTGTCCGGCAATCTGTGAAAGGAACATTAAGAGCCACCAGAAGTTAGGCATGGTTAAGACCTGGAATTTTAGAAGAAATCAAACAAATAATGTAATGAATTATGACCTTACCTGGAACTTCTTGTTCAAACACTGGTTCAACCGTCTCCTCATTTCTTACCGTTAACAGTGGTTCCACAGGCTCATAAGCGTTAACCATTTTGTTTTTTTGATATGAAAAAGGAGTTTGGAGTTACAATAAGGCTCAGGCCTGCAACTCTTTAAGCAACCAGGATCACACGCCATGGCTGCATCCACAGACCTGCCGTGGCTACCCTGCCAAGATACGTGGATGCTAATACTTGCCTATGAAAGAGGTATTACGCAAGGAATTCATCATTGCCTCAAAAAGACAAAACACATATCATATTGTCAATAACTAACATTCATTGGGCTTTTTAGCCCGTTTGTCTTTGTTATTACACACAACAATATGCGGGGTTGGTCAAAGCCACACATTTAGCAGAGTGGAAGCGCAACCTATTCTTTAGACTGAGATTAGGAACCACATTTTCTGGATTTGTATTTGTGTTACATGTGTAATCGAACCTCATTTTTTGATGTCCAGATAATGGTAAGGTGGAGTGGCCAGAATTATTTGTGGCAGTCATGATGATTAGATCTTTTGTGCGTACAATTTTTTGTGGTGGTGATCGATTGTCAGAGAAGGTTCTGGAATTTGTGGGAGATGATAGCTTTTTCAAATTCAGTATATTTAGAGGATAAACACGGCAAGGGATGCAAGCATAGCAAGCTTGTCCCGGCACAAATAAATGCGCCTATGAGGCTTAGATATGTTGACAATGGAAGAAAGCGGATACATCCGCCATGGCTGCAAATGTAATAATTTGCCTGCCAAGACACGGACGATCACAACTTTAATCGACAATCACAGCTTTAATCAATCTTTGTCATATTCATCATAGCCCCTTATAATCAGCATTACCATCATTTTCATGTCACCATGGCTGCAAATCCGACACTTTGCCCCGCCATCGATGCAATTCAGTCGAATTGATTACGCGGACTGCAATAACAGTGGTAACAAACACCCGCCATGGCTGCAATCACACTCTCAAATGTAACTGCCCAGCCAAGATACGGGCCTACAAACGTAGGTGCAAAAACCGAATAGCAGCCCATAGCTGCACCCACAATTCAGATCGGTTTAACTGACCAAGATAATGGCCTCGATAAATTGCAGCCTGCCAAAATACTGTCATTCATAAATCATAATCGTAGAACATATAACCTACCAACTATTTTTAAACATCCAAGTCTAACTCCCTTTCACACCATTTTTAATGATCAAACTCTAAACAATACTCATAATTTCAAGTACACATAAATGGCTACCCTACCAACTTTGCATATTGTTTTATGTAGCTGTTTTTCACACTATTTTTAAACATTCAAGTGTAAACAACATTCATGATTTCAAGTAAATATAAATACCTACCCTAGCAATTTCACATATACTTTTACGCAGCTACTTGTTACATAATTTACCCTAACATAAACATATTAACACTGATAAGCAACTCCATATACACCCAAATTTAGGAAAACCCCCAAATTATGTGAAAAACCTATCTAAAATTTCAACTCCAAAAATAAGCTAATCCCAACAAATTAAATACAATAACATCAAAATTATACCTAATTAATTCATCAGAGTGATTCGTCCCCATTTTTTTTAGGGTTTGCTTAGAAATATTTTCTAAAAGCCTTTAACATAATTAATATAATTTTATACCTTTACATAACCCATAAATAAAATCCATTCAACTAATTTAAAAATTCAATTAACTTCAACATTATAATTAAACATAAACAATTGATCAAAAATTAAATGAAGAATCACATACCTTCTTAAAAAAATTCGTGGCAGTGGGAGTCCATCCTTCTCTGTAACTCATACATCCCACTCAAAATACTTAAAACCTGCAATCAAACACAAACATGTGAATGAAAATAATAAACTTATTTATCCAAAAAAATGGAATAAAAAAAATGATGATGGAACCTAGATGTAATTCGGTATGCTTTACCGTGTGTGTGTGTGAGATTATGAAGAATCCAGAACAAAAAAAATAATATATCCCAAAATTATTTGTGGTTGTGAAAAAAAGGGATAATATGGATCAACTTCAACCACAAAAGGAATAAAATAATAATTTCACTGTTCCTTTCCCTGTTCACCCCCTCACAGACAACTGTAGGTGCCAATAAACCCATCGGATCGGATCAAATCGGGGGTGGGTGGCTTCTTTGGAGCTACACGATCGGATCTCAAAGAGATGAAGGAGCTGTGAGTATGGGTGAACAGTCCGGAGCATCTCGGGTAAACTAAATTGTTAAATGAGTCGGTTTCCAATAGCAAACGGGCTGCAAAGCCCACTGATTAGTATATAGGTATAATATACTAGACGAGTACTCGTGCATAGCAACGGGATTTTATCGCGGAACATAATTATGATTGTGATATTTTGGTTAGGTGTTTCGTATAACATTTATTCATACAACGTAAAAAATCAAAATGTAACTATAAATTATTGTAACATATAATGATTTTAATTAAAAGAACAAATTTTTATAGCTAATTTCAATATTCAAGAAATGGGATACATTAGTTTTAAGTTTCTTAAATTAGTTCTCAGCCTTCCATCAGTCCTAACTTTAAAACCATGCACATTTACTAAACAATAAATTTCACTTTAACTCTAAAATTTTTGACCAATTTGTCGATCAGTCCTAATTTTAAACCCCATGCACACTTACCAACTAACAAATTTCACTTTAACTCGAAATCTTTTGACCAAAACCCGCAAACCAACCGTAAATTAATGGGTTGTCTTTTGAAGGTTTCAAAAGATTTTCAAATTTTCAAATTTAAAAAATTTAATGTTTTTAGACCTACTAAATTCAAAACAGTTATCTTTAAAATTCAAAAAATTTCAAATGTTTAACCTTCAAAAGTTTTAAGATTTACAATTTACTTCAAGTTATACAATTTATCAAATCTACAAGACACATTACCAATAACTTTAACAACATACACTCAACCTATATATCCCATAAAAAAAACTAGACAAATTTTTACAATTTACACAACTAACTTAAAAAGAAATAGAATGCACCTCAAGAAAAAAACGAATAAAAATCCTTCAACCAAATTCCTTTATATGTCACCTTATGAACCGCAGACGAAAGCATGACTATCCTTCCTTCTTTCCGACGAAAGCATCGATAGTTTTCGCTAAACCAAAAATCTTTAACCAACATAAAAACAAATTTGAGGCATTGACTTAATTACTCCTATCGCACACTTGCAAAAAAATATTGAATTTAAAGCAAGCAATATCCCAAAAAGAAGTATAACATTACCTTATTGCCAAATGTTAGCTTACAAACACCATATAACACCAAAAGTATCCTGCGGGAACTGGCATCAATAAACAACACAAAGAAAGGCCAAAAAAAAAAAAAAAAAAAAAAAAGAAAAAAAAAAACCCACAATTCACGTTAGTTGTAACCAATTTCTGTACACAAACACACCTCTAAGTTTTTCCACTTCAACCAAAAACAATAAACCAACAAAAACACTCATAACCACCAAACCCAATAAACTTTAAATAAACATACAACAATATTTTCCAATAGATTTTAATAATTAACTTACTTTTTAAGGCGATAAAATTCTTTTCCAGTGGCGGCACCGGTGACAACAAGTTCTGTTGGCGGCAGCGCGTATTCCGGCAAAGGTCGCGGAATATTCTGTCAACAGCGGCGATGGCCGCAAAAAAATTTAAGAAAAATGTTGTAACCTTTAAAACTATAAAAACTTTCAAAAGTTTATATATGCATAAAAAATAAAGATAGATCTATAAAACAACGATTTAGATTTATAAAAAAAAACTTCAAAACTAAAAGAAAAACCTCTAAATATGAAGAAAAGAAATACCTTTTGTGGAGGTGACGGGGTTTTCTGTGGTCGTTTGTCTCGGTGGTGGTGCGCATTTCGTTGGTGGTGAGGGTAGTAGTGGTGATAGTGGAGGTGGTGGTGGATGAGAAGGGGTAGTTTCAGTGGTTGTTTATTTCGGTGGTTAGGATCTGTGGTGGTGACGTTCCGGTAGCCGAGTGGTCCGGCAGTGGAGGGTCCGAAGGTGAAGGGTGTCGGTGGTAGAGGGGTGTGGGAGGTGGGTCTTATTTTTTTATTTTTTTGAGAGAGAGAGAGAGAGAGAGAGAGAGAGAGAATTCATAAAAAGGGTTGTGTATTTTTTTTAGAGAGAGAGAGACGCCGAGTGTGAGAATGAGGAGGATGAGAGAGTTTCAAATTAAGTTTTAAGTTTCAAATGATAATTTACGCAATACTTTAATTTCAGTTTTTTCACTTTCCACTTCTTGACTTTTTGACTATTTTCTCTTTATAGATAGTATAGATAAATCATTTCCAAATTTTTATATGAAGTTCAAGTTAAAAATAGATAATTGCAACCATGTCGATAGTATTGTTATCTTGTAGTGAAAAGATATAAAACTGTACACAAATCTATTATTGATGTGCTGTTTGATTTTAACTTAGTTGTATAAATTAAGAAAGTTACTTAATCTACTAAGTCAGTATGCGATTGTTTGAGTGACTTAATTCGGAAACATGACTTGACAAAAAGTCAAAAGAGGATTTTTTTTTCCCTTTTTAGACTGAGTGTAATGGTAGGTAGTACACTAACGGTGATGCCACCACCATGCGTGGTTTCTACAACGAAAGATGTCTAAAAAGACGGTTCGGATGAACATCGTAACATTCCATGGACCGTGGAAGAAGAAATTGCATTGTGCTAAGGATGGGTTCGTGCATCTAAAGATAGCGCCAAATGTAATACGAAAAAAGCACAAGCTTTTTGGGTGGATGTATTAGATTCCTTAAGAGAGAAATGAAAGTAATCGATGTTCGTACCTACGATTTGTTAAATAGAAAATGTAAGTGTTTGCGTCCTAAAGTGGGTCAATTTTGTGGTCCGTGCGCTATTGTGGTTCGAAGGAAAGAGAGTGAATAATGACGAGGTGGTCCTCCAAAAGGCACTTGATGAAGATCGTGCTGAGTATGGAGTACTTTTCACACTTCTTCATGCGTGGAGAATTTTAAACGAGGCTCCAAAAAGGATGTAGAAATTTTGAAATTTGAGCAAAGCAAAAGAGCAAGCCTTTAAGAAATTTAAGTCATTAGAGTCTACCTTGTTCAGCACATCGTAATCGGTAGAAGGTGGTGTAGAAACTAGAAGAGGGGGGGGGGTTGAATAGTTTCACCGTTTCTTTTTAGTTGCTAAAACGTTTCGCCGTTTTTAGGTCCGGTTAATATTCTTTTGCAAACTAGTCGAATTCTACTTGTTATGTGATATCAAATTAACTACTAACAAACATAAATAAATAAGTAAAGTAAAGAGTAAGGAAAGAATACAACCAAGAGACGCGGCGATTTATAGTGGTTAGGCACGAAGCTCACTCTTCGTCCTACTCCACTCCCCGAGTACCACACTCGAGAGTTATCAATCACTATATCAACACACTCCTTCAGGCGGAGCAATCTGTACACAAGCTTGCACGAAGTTCAACGACACTAAACGGAATGTCGAGTTCTAATCGTAGCTAGAACCAATCTACTCCAAGGCCTACATGGCCACACGAACAAGCACTCTTGTCCAACTTGGATCTTCACTCGATCCAAGCCTTCACACAATTGACACACTTGGTTCTTCACCAGAACCAAGCCTTCACACATAGACACACTTAGTTCTTCACCCGAACCAAGCCTTCACACAAGACTTACTTGGATCATCACCCGATCCAAGTTTTCACACAATGACTCAACTAAGTCCTAACCTACACACTAGGATATCACTCTCCTCACAACAAATACATGAACTAATCTAGTTACAAGACTTCTTGGATCTACATCACCATCCAAGTTCACACAAATATCCCCACCCTCGACTCACACACAAGTCAGAAAACATTGACAATATTTACAGAACCTATCACCGTAACACTTGTTACGTTTGTGTGTGGACACCTATAACATCTCGAGTCTTCATCTATGTCGAGATTTCTTCTCTTGCACTTGGCGGAAGAGGAAATCACTTATAAACATATACCGACATGTTGTGGTGATCAAAGATGAAAGAAAAAANGACTTCTTGGATCTACATCACCATCCAAGTTCACACAAATATCCCCACCCTCGACTCACACACAAGTCAGAAAACATTGACAATATTCACAGAACCTATCACCGTAACACTTGTTACGTTTGTGTGTGGACACCTATAACATCTCGAGTCTTCATCTATGTCGAGATTTCTTCTCTTGCACTTGGCGGAAGAGGAAATCACTTATAAACATATACCGACATGTTGTGGTGATCAAAGATGAAAGAAAAAAATAAAACAGAAAGTTTTGTGTGTGAAAAACCTTATTTTCTAAAGTGGAACAGTTCAGTATTTATAGACGACAGGAGAGAGCTGGGCGGTCCCTTTTATAGGCGACGGTCCTTTATCGCTAAGGGACCGCCGACCACTTTAAGGGACCGTCCCGACAAACGCTCTCATTTTTGTCCTGACGTGGTGAAAACTTATCTAGTGAAAACTTAACTGTTTTGGGGGGAAAAATAGTTGTTACAAGTTTGAATTTGAATATATTTTCTTAATAAAATATTTCTTTAAAAAACACAAAAATACTTTTTTGAAAATATTTTGTCAAACTTGAAAATGTAAGTTTAGGGAAAATAAAATTCTTTGATCACTTTACTAATGACGGTATAAAGTTTGTTCATACCTGAAGCGACGTTGTAGTAGCTACGTAGAAGAAACGAGTTTCCTCGATTAAAAACTTATTAACCGTAAGTTTACGTAACATGTCTGTATATTTTATGATTATCAAAACACAAGAAGATCGAATAATGCGAATAACGTTTTTGACATTATTTGTATTAACAATCTCCCCCTTTTTGATGATTATAAAATATAAACTCATTTTAGGTAAAATTATGCGTTGATAAATTTTTAATGAGTTTCCCCGTTACTTCTCCCCCTTTTTGTAGAATCAAAAAGGTGTCGTTGATGTTGAGGAGAGGAAACACACGCATCCTTGAAAGGGAATCGTCATTGTTGACGGAATACTATCGTCCTGAATAGGGCATCGTCGACGAGATCAACGGAATACAAGCTCCCCCTAGCTAAGTGCTCCCCCTTAATGAGGGCATCGGGGAATCGAGCTATGGTGATGTGCTACAAAAACAAGTTAGAGCAAAGCACATGCATATATGTATATATGAAAGTATGGAGAAAACAAAGTGAATATGGATGTGAAATCAATTAAATAAAGCATGAATCAGATAGTGAATAAAAAGGTAAAATCTGAATGTTAGCTCCTACTGGGGACGGTCCCATAAATGGGTGGACGGTCCCTTATTGATGGAGGACGCCAATCCATTAAAGGACCGCCAGAAGTAGGCGCCCTGGTTGGCAGGTGTGTTGTGATTTAAGTAACTTCCCATTTTTAAGGTTGAATAATTTTAGTCCATTTTCAAGTTAACTATGACCAATATCACACTATTTTAACACAACCCAAAGCATAATCATTCATTCCATGCATGAAATACATACATGATCAGTACATAATTAAAGCAACATTAAAATACAACAATGGTCATCTACTAATACAACAAGTCATCTCCCAAAGCATGCTTGGTCCAAAATATAACATCCACTTGATTATTCTTTAACTAGAAATTTGAGAATATCTAGTTAGATGGTGGAGTGGATGATGGTGAGGATGAAGGTGGAGCTGAAGGTGGTGCCGATGATGGCATGGTAGCAAGGGGAGTTGGTTGCACATTTGTTGAGCAAGGAGAAACTCAATTTGGCCAAACATGATGTGGAGTTCATCTCTTAGAGAATGGATGAGATGAAAGTTGTAGTAACAACAAGCACATCCCATGGTGTGGTTGTTCACAAAGTAGTAAGGTAAATGATTACCAAGGGCTGGAGATGATGGTGGAGTGGGAGGAATGTTTTCCAAAGGCCCATTTGGTGATGTGGTGGTATGATTTAGAGAGTTTGTTGGTTTCTTGGTGGAGAGCTAGAAAAGGTAGCAGATGATGGTTTATTACTCATAAATGGAGTGTAAGCACCCGAACTAGATTCGGTAAGCAAAGGTGACAAGTTTTTGATGAATGATGAGAAAGGTGATGTGGTTGGCTTTGAGCTAGAGGATGGCTTTGATGAGGAGTAGGATGTTCCATTGGTGGATGGTGTTTTGAGTGGTGCACTTGGTGCTTGAGGTAAGGTTGGTGGTGACTTAGGAGATGGAGTGGTGTCATAGAGTGTGAGGTCAATGAAGTTGGTTTGAGGTCGAATGATTTTGAGCTTAGGCCTTTTGTTTGGTGGTTGTGTTATGAGTTCTTTGTTTGTTGTTGGCAAGGAAGTGGAGGATGAGGCCATTGTAGGTGATGAAGATGAATTGAAAGGTGATTGTGATGAGGTTGAAGGTGATGAGGAGGGTTTAAATAATCAAGCATGGTTATGGTTTGGGCAAAGCATGCAT
>LBNU01020348.1:27672-71321 GCA_014162995.1 Artemisia annua | reverse complement strand
GTGTGAGGTCAATGAAGTTGGTTTGAGGTCGAATGATTTTGAGCTTAGGCCTTTTGTTTGGTGGTTGTGTTATGAGTTCTTTGTTTGTTGTTGGCAAGGAAGTGGAGGATGAGGCCATTGTAGGTGATGAAGATGAATTGAAAGGTGATTGTGATGAGGTTGAAGGTGATGAGGAGGGTTTAAATAATCAAGCATGGTTATGGTTTGGGCAAAGCATGCATTAGGAGATTTTAAGCACTCCAAAATGTTTATCTAAACAAGGTAAGGTGGTGATAATCATGCAATAGGTTTAGGATTGCAGGAAAGAAGAAAACAGTGCAAAAATCCGTGATCCCACAGGGACAGTCCGCTATATCACCGACGGTCCCTTATCACTGGAGGACCGCCGGCAGTGGGTTCGCAGAATTTTGCCAAGTTTCTCATTTCTGCAACCTGCATATACTACTCATTCCTATTTATCACAGAACTGCATAAGCATAAGTTTTAACAATAAAGGATGTTGTAAATGACCTTAGCAAATCAATAACATGATCCAAATACAAGCTTAATCAGTCAAACAAGCATGTTTAATAATCATGAGATTAGTTCACATAACCAAGATACATAGTAGTTCCAAATACATCAATTGATAGAAGTTACATAAAACATTCAAAGTCATAACACAAATACTAAATCGAAGCAGCCAATTCTATTTCAACAAATACATTATTTTTTACTTCAATCATCTTCGATGCGTCTCATCCTTTAGGGTCCGATGAATCGTGTGATTTGATATCCCGTTATTAGTTCTAAGACTCCGACAACAAGATTGTATTGATTGTTTTGAAGGTAAGGATAAGTTCTCATGTAGTAGTGGTAGACACGGGTTAAGAGCATCCCATAAGGTATTGACTTTCTGTCATCATCCTTGAGATGCATAAATCGCATAGCAAAGAGATAAGTGAGATTGTATGGTTGTCTAGTGAGAATGCAATAAAGCATATGTGTCACACATGCTGGTATGCAATTGCGATCTTTTACTAGACCCAGTACGTTTTCTCGCACGATGACCGCCATGGGTTGGAGAAACTGGCGGAGTTCATAGACACAGATTTGATCAGGGTAGAAAGTGTCGGAGGAGTTGCAAAGTGAATTGATTAATTCGGTTTGAGAGGGAATGTAGGTGACATAAGGTCCTTCACATTCACGTTCCTCAACCAGGGAATTTAACTCATGATCTTCTGAATAGGCGCATTGCCCATGGCATGGAATACCAAGGATCTGAGCGAATTCCTCAAGTGATAGAGCGAAGCCATAGTGACTTATGCTGAAGGTAAGATGTATTGAGTTGTCGTAACTACGTTTGACCTTAATTTCATGAAAGAATTCTAATATAAATCGTGGACAAATGTGTTCATTGATATTAAGTAAACAGTCTAGACCTATTGGTTGAAAGGCTCTTTCAATATGCTCCTGAGTTACATATGAATTATCGATAATTCTACCTTCATGAATATAACGAGACTCAACGTTTCTGAAGCTTTGAACAGAGTCGGGTGGTAGATAGGGTTCTTAAGAGATTTTTGGTATGTATGAGTGTGTACGATGAAGGTCATAATCAAATATGTGTGGCATGGTTGTACCTATATGAAATTAACGTCAGGTTAGCTATATTATAATTTTTGAGCTTATCCCAAACACCCCTATATACCATAATACATTTTAATTTTGAGATTCCTGATTCATTTCGTTGTATGGTTATGAAAAAGTTTTTGACATGTATTAACAATGCATAACTATGTTATTGTTACGTGTTTAAACAATATTAACAACCACAAATTCGAATTGGGGATGATCTCATTTTTGACCCATTTTCAAAACTCTCGAATTAAATCAATTAATTGTTAATAGTGGTTTAGTTAGTAACATATTATTGAGTTTTAGTCTCAATTGATGTTAATTTTACAAAGAAATAGGAATTCCCAATTTTTGATTTGATGTTCATATGAACCCTAATAGTTTAAATTCAAAATAATTGGATGAAATTAAAGAAGTTAAGTTACAATGAAGTGATAGGTAAATATTATGATTAATTATCTTGAATTTGTAAACCTAGAATTAGTTTGATTATGGGTGGTTAAGATTTTGGGGTGTTATATTCAAATTTCGCCACTTTTGCAGTAAAGAAGAGTGTTTGGTTTAGTTTTAGATGTTCTGCAGTGAGAAAACGGGGTATGGCCGAAATAACTGGACGGTCCTTTATCGATAAGGGACCGCTAGTCGATAAGGGACTGTCGTCAGTAGGTGTGAGATTTTTGCCGGTTTTTGGTGTTTTGGTCATTATGAAAAATCTTTGTTTTTAAATCGTTTTAAAACATGACTCTTTGTATTTTAAGACACGGAATTGACTCAATACGCACGAGTAGGCTAAGGAATGGGTATGGAGTAGAGTCGAGACAGAAGAAAGGGGAAAGACTCGATACGCTTGAATAAACAGTGGATTTTGAGTCGAAACAGGAGAAAAGCGAGAGTGAGACGTTAAATGAGGTTCAAGGACGAGACTCGCATCGAGAAGGCTAGAAGTTAATCATGTAAGTTACAATAAGACTCATAGACGAGAATTAGAGAAAGGAGAAAGAGTGAATCAAGTGTGCATCGTCTATAGTGATTGATTGACGCTAAATTTGTTATAAATAATGGTTGTGGTAAGACCATTATTTTTCCAAATAAATTGCTTAAATCCAAAGAAGGATAAGCATTTAGACAAAACGTCTAATACTCACAAAGCATATAGCACATAATAGCATACAAATATTATCTAGCATGCAATCGAGTAATGCTTAATCACATAATCATGTAAGCATATAGCAAGCATTCAAAGAGCAAGTATATTAGGCAAGATTGTAAGAAAACTTACATTGGCCTCTAGCTATCCTTAATAACACATTACCATAACATGTGTTGTATGTGATGCAAGACTTGATGAAACTCACTTGGCGAATCATCCTCTTGAATAGTAGCACATTCTAGACGCACATTGTCTTGGTCTCAAGCTATCTAAACACGTACATTGTCTTCTTTATCGGTCATTACTTCAAGACTTGTAGATTGGTACATCAACTAGGTTGCTTATGTGATTCTTGTCGACAACATCACCTACAACAAAAACATTCAAACTAGTAGTACACGAATCTACTTAAACTAAGTAACTTTCTAACAACATATTTTTATCATCTTTGGCTTGAACATTTCCTTGATGAAAGTCTAAAATATTTTACCACATATCATTTGCTACTTGATATAAAATTGTTTTATCAAAACCAATTTTAGGCAAAGTTTTATAAACCAACATTTGTGCTTCAATGTTTAGCAAAAGTTTCTTATAAATTTTATTTTTCAAAATCTATTCACATTGATTAAAAGAATATCAAATGAAATGACATGCCAAAGATCATGATTAATTGATTTCACATAACTTTCAAATTCATTTTTCCAAATGACAAAATTTTCATTTTTGAAAAATGGTGACTCATTCAAATAGATCCCTTCTAGATATCTTTCAGACTCCATAGATCGATTCAAGTTTTAAAGTACAGTATACTCTAAAGATCTTGACAACCTGGCTCTGATACCAATTGTAGAAACTAGAAGGCGGGGGTTGAATAGTTTCACCGTTTCTTTTTAGTTGCTAAAACGTTTCGCCGTTTTTAGGTCCAGTTAATATTCTTTTGCAAACTAGTCGAATTCTACTTGTTATGTGATATCAAATTAACCACTAACAAACATAAATAAACAAGTAAACTAAAGAGTAAGGAAAGAACACAACCAAGAGACGCGGCGATTTATAATGGTTCGGCACGAAGCTCACTCTTCGTCCTACTCCACTCCCCGAGTACCACACTCGAGAGTTATCAATCACTATATCAACACACTCCTTCAGGCGGAGCAATCCGTACACAAGCTTACACGAAGTTCAACGACACTAAGCGGAATGTCGAGTTCTAATCGTAGCTAGAACCAATCTACTCCAAGGCTCACGTGGCCACATGAACAAGCACTCTTGTCTAACTTGGATCTTCACCCGATCCAAGCCTTCACACAATTGACACACTTGGTTCTTCACCCGAACCAAGCCTTCACACATAGACACACTTGATTCTTCACCCGAACCAAGCCTTCACACAAGACTTACTTGGATCATCACCCGATCCAAGTCTTCACACAATGACTCAACTAAGTCCTAACCTACACACTAGGACATCACTCTCCTCACAACAAATACATGAACTAATCTAGTTACAAGACTTCTTGGATCTACATCACCATCCAAGTTCACACAAATATCCGCATCCTCGACTCACACACAAGTCGGAAAACATTGACAATATTTACAGAACCTATCACCGTAACACTTGTTACGTTTGTGTGTGGACACCTATAACATCTCGAGTCTTCATCTATGTCGAGAGTTCTTCTCTTGCACTTGGCGGAAGAGGAAATCACTTATAAACATATACCGACATGTTGTGGTGATCAAAGATGAAAGAAAAAAATAAAACAGAAAGTTTTGTGTGTAAAAAACCTTATTTTCTAAAGTGGAACTGTTCAGTATTTATAGACGACAGGAGAGAGCTGGGCGGTCCATTAAATAGGCGACGGTCCTTTAGCGCTAAGGGACCGCCAGCCACTTTAAGGGACCGTCCCGACAAACGCTCCCATTTTTGTCCTGACGTGGTGAAAACTTATCTGGTGAAAACTCAACTGTTTTGGGGGAAAAAATAGCTGTTACAAGTTTGAATTTGAATATATTTTCTTAATAAAACATTTCTTTAAAAAACACAAAAATACTTTTGTGAAAATGTTTTGTCAAACTTAAAAATGTAAGTTTAGGGAAATAAAATTCTTTGATCACTTTACTAATAATGGTATAAAGTTTGTTCATACCTGAAGTGACATTGTAGTAGCTACGTAGAAGAAATGACTTTCCTCGATTAAAAACTTATTAACCGTAAGTTTACGTAACACGTCTTTATATTTTGTGATTATCAAAACACAAGAAGATCGAATAATGCGAATAATGTTTTTGACATTATTTGTATTAACAGGTGGTTTCAATCTCAACAATCCAATGAATGAAGAAAAGGAGGAACGACAACATGAGGTACAGGAAGTTCGACCAATGGGCAGGGACAAAGCGAAGAAGAAAACACCGTAATCATCATCTATTACATCGGCATAGTCAGCTGTGGATAGTGATGAACCATTGATGAAGTTGTTGGTGAACAAATTTACAAGTAAACAATCGTCGTTTTGGTCATGAAGAAATTAGCCGTAATGCCTTATTGGAGATAAAGAGGAAGGAAATGAAAATAAAACAAAAGAAATTCAAACTACACCAAGAAATGTTCAACTACCAACAACAAAAACAACGACAAAAAGACAAAAAGACGAATTGTTCTATATGAGTTATGTTGATCACTTGAGTGGAATCCACTGAAAAAAAGTGTTACAAATGAAGAAGAACATTATAAAGAAATAAAATTTAGATTATTAGCTTTATGTTTTTAGTTTCATAAGTATATGTTTTTAATTTTTTTATGCAAATTTTATATTATTAATGAAAGTTTAAACTCCAAAAAACATCCCTGTGGTTTGCCTCGTTTCGCACAATACATCACTCTCGCAAAAGTTTCAACAGATACATCCCTCCGATAGTAAAAGTTTACCAATATACATCCCTAGGTTAAAATAAGAACTAATGGTGCAAATTATTTCTCCGTTATCTCCTAACAAGATAGACAATATTTACACCATTAGTCCTCTGGGTTAGAGGTATTTGCACCGTTAGTATTTTTTTTTAAAAAAAAAGAAAAAAAGAAAGAGGAATAATGGGGAATGAACCATGTTCTGCAAGGTCAAAACAGAGCGGCCCAACCACTGGACTACGCGTCCAGTGGTGAAATAATACCCAAATATTATTCTTTTAGCCATTTTTTCGAACTTACTTGTTTTTACGTTTTCCTCCGTTTTTATATGTTTTCGTCCGCTTTTATACGTCTTCGTCCAATTTTTTTTACGTTTTCCTGTATTTTTATACGTTTTCGTCCCTCTTTACGTTTTCATCCTTTTCTTTACGTTTTCATCCGTTTTTTATGCTTTCCTCTTACGTTTTCGTTCTTTTTTTACATTTTCCTCTGTTTTTAACGTTTTCCTCCATTTTTTTACGTTTTCGTATGTATTTTTACGTTTACCTCTGTTTTTTAAGTTTTCCTCCATTTTTTACGTTTTTGTCCATTTCTTTACGTTTTCTTCTGTTTTTTTTACGTTTTCCTCCATTTTTTAAGTCTTCCTCCATTTTTTTACGTTTTCGTCCTTTTTTATGTCTTTGTCCTTTTAACGTTTTTTACTTTAAAAAATGGATGAAAACGTTAAAAAAGGACGAAAATGTAAAAAAAAAAGAAAAAAAAAAGACGAAAACGTAAAAAAATGGATGAAAACGTAAAAAATAGACGAAAACGTAAAAAAAAATAGACAACAATGTAAGAAAACGGACAACACGTATAAAAATGAACGAAAACGTTAAAAAAACAAAGGAAATCGTAAAAAGAAGGACGAAAATGTCAAAAAACGGACGAAAACATAAAAAAACGGAGGAACACGTAAAAATGGAGGAAAACATAAAAAAAAACAAACGAAAACGTAAAGAAAGGGACGGCAACGTAAAAAACGGATAGAAACGTAAAAAAAAGGATAGAAACGAAAAAAACAGAGGAAACGTAAAAAAACAGCTGAAAACGTAAAGGAAGGGACGAAAACGTAAAAAACGAAGGAAAACGTAAAAAGGGTGGAAAACGTAAAAAACGGAGGAAAACATAAAAAAACAGACGAAAACGTAAAGAAAGGGACGAAAACGTAAAAAGAACGGACAAAAACGTAAAAAACAGAGGAAAACGTAAAAACGGAGGAAAACGTAAAAGGAGAATGAAAACGTAAAAAACGGACGAAAATGTAAAAAAATGGAGGAAAACGTAAAAAAATGAAGAAAACGGATAAAAATGAATAAATTCGAGAAAAGGGCTAAAAGAATAATATTTGGGTATCATTTCACCACTGGACGCATAGTTTAGTGGTTGGGCCGCTCTGTTTTGACCATACAGACCATGGTTCAATCCTTGTTATTCCCCCTTTTTAATTCATTAAAAAAAGGACTAACGGTGCAAATACCTTTAACCCAGAGGACTAACGGTGTAAATATTGTCTATCTCGTTAGGAAATAACGGAGAAATAATTTTCACCATTAGTCCTTATTTTAACCGAAGGATGTATATTGGTTTTACTAATGGAGAGATGTATCTGTTGAAACTTTTGCGAGGCTGATGTATAAACCACATGGATGTGTTTTGGAGTTTACTCTAGTTTCTATTTAGATTTGTTAAAAGATGGTTTTGTGGTCACTATTACAACCGTTTAGTGGTGGTTTTGATGGTGTGTTGAATGGTGATGTGACGTTGACGTGGAAGTTGTGGGTTTTGTCACTTTGTGACTATTAAAGTGCACTGTGCAGACGCCATAGGAGGTGTTATAGCGCCGGTTGGGCACCCAAACCGAAAAAACCGGCATCACCCCATACGCCTTGGTGTCAAGAAGAAGAAAACTTTTGGCGGAAACTTGGGACCAACTGGCGCCTATTACATGTGATAACTGTGGATAGGTATTTTTCAAAATCTATACTATAAGAATATTATTATAAAATAAAAACTGATGTAACAACGTCTATAACTCAGTGCACCTAGCAAACTTACACCGAATCTTATGTCATTGTCATTGTATATAATAATCTCTATTAAACATCATTTTGTAAGTTTGACACTTAATTTAGCATATGAATTTTCATTCATTCATTTATGATGCACTGTGTGTAGTTATTTATTTAAAAATAATAATAAAAAAAAATCACTCCTAGAGTAAACCTATTGGTACAAAATCGTGCTGCTATTGGTACAAAATCATGCAACTGGAAAATTGCTTGACAAAAAACTTAGGATATGTTTGGTCAGAGGTATTAATAGGTAAAAAATAGCAATAATAATGATTAATGGTGGTTGATATTTGTAATGTAATGAGCCATTACTCACTATTATGTAATCCTCTATTTCTTTTTAGTTTGAGGATAATGAATCAAGTAATGCATTTTATCATTATTTTCTTTTTCCTTTTCTTTCATCCCATATCTAATCCTTTTTTTTTTTTTCCTTCTTCAGAACGACAGCTAACAATCTCACAACATACACTACATATTATCTCACATGTCCAAAGCAGGACTTGAACCCACAATCATTTGATTAGGGAGCTTCTTATACAATAAGGGGTACCTTTAAGATACAATCCCTTTGCTATCTAATCTCAAGTTGGTTTTTTTTTTTTTTTTTTTTTTTTTTTTTTAAAGTAATTTCAAAGTGGGTTTTACGTTTTGCACAAACTTGATCAAAGTGGTTAAAATTTCAAAGTAGCTTATTTTTTAAGAAGCGGGTTTTATGTTTTCAACTAATAAACCAAGCACGCTCAATTACAATAGAAATATATAATTTCCTCAACATCATTTCTTTAAATTGAATTAAACCATCTCAAAATAAATTTGGACAAACAAATCATATATACTACTAACTAGAACAAAGGTTTTCATTTTTCAATTTCAAAGTAATCCTTAGAAAATATCATAAATTAAGATACCTAGAATGATGACGAATTCGTAGAAGCATATCTTCCAAGAATCATATAGGACGTTTGATATCAAGTCTAAAATAATCTCTAGCGTTACTTTTTCCTATTGTAAGGTGTATAAAATCTTGCTTTTTAATTGTTATGTATGATTTAAGTCACTGAATCGCTGGTGTTTTCTGTTTGGTGGCCACTTACTTGTTAATGGATTAACAAAAACTAGTCAACAAATAATTTGATACAAAATGATTGAACTTTGAAAGCGTGTTAAAGAAATGGCTGATCATATATACCTTAGCAAATCAAACCTAAAATTGCAAGTGATGGAAGTGGAGAAACTAAATCACTACACCGTAAGCTTTTTTTCTTTATAACTTTTTCAATGTTTTACGTTTAAATATAACCTACAATACGTACAAATACTAATGTATATGTAAGCGTGTATTTATCATGAAGTTTCAATTCACTTGTGATTTTTTTAACAACTACCTCACAATATATATCGCAAAACTATCTCACATGTCCTAAACATTATCTTAACCCTTTTGGAGAACTTTACACAAAACATGAGTACAACAAGGACACATCCCTTTTGGTGATTATATTTGACCATCTTCATATAGTATTCCACTATAAAGGCGCAAGGCATAAAATGAACAATGCAATTGATAGCTCAGAAATATAAAGAGTTCATGTTGAGAAAAATCACCGATTTAGAAAATTTATTTGAATTCTTGAACATTCCCTACACTAAGCTAAAGTAAAATTGTGGCAACAAACGTAAAATTGTTAAAGTAATACTGGAACAGCACATATGAATGAGATGATGATGATGATGATGATGATGATGACGATGACGATGACGATGATGATGATGATAATCGTTACACTCATTATTGTTGAATTACGTAACTTGTTCAAAATCTTCATCTGTGTTTAATAATGTGTTTGGTAAAGATACAATATAGCAAAAAGATTTAGTGCTTATTTTATCTTGTTGCCTTTTTATGACAAGAATGAGTTATAGTAGTTATCTAGATCATATCAATTCATTCTCGATAAGCACATGGGAGAAATGAAAACGATTGTCTTGCGAAGATGTTTAAAAGGCGAAAATAAGTATTGTTGGTGTTTTTTTGTTTTGTTTTGTTTTTCAGTGTGATCAATTATTTTATTTAATAAATAAAGTGAATCGGATAAGAGAACTTGATTAAAAGCAAAAAAACTTATATCAAATATCTAACAGGGACACTACTACAGAAGGAAGCATCAAGAACCCTCTTATAAAGGCCAGATGCCAAAAAAACAAGTCTCAAAACCCGAAATACACCCTCCAAATATATCCATGACCGGGTCTTACAGAAAAAACCGGTCTAGATACAGGAAAGAATAATGGACCGGTTAATCTTTTGAAAACTAGTCTGTAAAAATTTGAATGAGACTGGTTAAAGTATGAAACACACGTCTGGATATCATCTTTAATAGAGAGTAGTTATTTTTTGAATTCTATCAATTGGGAATGCAGAATTGATATACGAATTTAATACCCAAAAACTCATTCAATCCTATCTTAAACACACAACTACCTATTCAACTTCTTTCTAATTTCCAAATACAAATTTTAAAGGTATTAAATACATCTAATTTATCAAATTATTACATTTACTAATATAGATTACTCTTTTATTTTCTTAAAGTTTTGAAGCTAATTCATTTCAATGAATCTTCTTTCATATATATAAGGTCATTGGCGGAAATTATGTATGTCGAGCAAAATATTTTTAGGATAGCTTGACTTACAATTCATTGAAGTAAGGTATTATATCCAAGAGTTAATTACATAAATCGTCCTTGTGGTTTGCTGATTTTTACGGATCTTGTCGCTGTGCTTTTTTTTAAGCGGGCCATGTCCCTATGGTTTTTGCTTTTTACGGATCATGTCCAATTTTCGACCCATGTCCAAACGATCGTTAAAAGGACCTAACTTGACATTGATGGACTAACGTGAAGGTTAACCTTGTAATTTGGATTTTCCCTCTCAAAATACAAATCACAAGGACGATTTATGTAATTTACTCTTAAATTATAAAAAAAAAAAAAAAAAAAAAAAAAAAAAAAAAAAAAAAAAAAAAAAAAAAAAAAAAAAAAAAAAAAAAAAAAAAAAAAAAAAAAAAAAAAAAACTTATTTTTTAAACTTTTTTATAATAATTTTTTTTAACGTTTTTATTAAAATGTATTTTTAATTTTATTAAAAAAATTATAATAAAATTAAAAAAAAAAGTTAATTTTAAATTTATTATAATAAATTTTTTTAAAACTGATTTTTACTTTAAAAAATTATAATAAAATTAAAAATAATAATTTTAATATTATTTTAATAATTTTTGTTTAAAATAAACTGTTTTTATAATAAAAATTAATTTTATTAATTTTTTTAATTTTGTTAGAAAAAATTATAATAAAATTGAAAAAAAAAAACGTTTTTATACGCTTTCATCCGTTTTTATACGTTTTCATCCGTTTTTATACATTTTCGCTCGTTTTTGTACATTTTTATATGTTTTCGTCTGTTTTTATACGTACTTGTATGTTTTACACATTTTGGTACATTTTATATGGTTTTTGTACATTTTCTATGATTTTTTCGTTTTTGGAGGTCATTATACATTTTTGTACGTTTTCATCCGTTTTTATACGTTGTTTCAATACATTTTCTTATGGTTTTTGTCCGTTTTTATACGTGTCTTATAAGATTTCATACGTTTTTGTACGAAAACGCATAAAACATACAAAAACATACTAAAAACGAACAAAAACGTACAAAAAGCGTATAAAAATAAACAAAAACGGATAAAACGTATAATAATGTCCAAAAACGAAAAAATCGTATAAAAATGGATGAAAATGTACAACAATCGTAAAAAAGCGTAAAAAACGTATAAAAACGGATGAAAACGTACGAAAACGCATTAAAACATATGAAAACGTACAAAAACTTAAAAAAAAACATAGAAAAACGTATTAAAAAAATTCGTTTAGTACATAAGCCCAAATTTTAAATTATTTTTAATTAAAAAAGTTTTATTATAATAAAATTAAAAAAATTTCGTATAATAAAATTAAGAAAAGTTTATTTTTTTTAAAGAGTAAATTACATAAATCGTCCTTGTGGTTTGTATTTTGAGAGGAAAAACCAAAATACAATGTTAGCCCTCACGTTAGTCCATCTAAGTCAAGTTAGGTCATTTTTAATGATCGTTTGGACTTGGGTCGAAAATTGGACAAGATCCGTAAAAATCAAAAACCACAGGTATATGACCCGCTTAAAAAAAAAAGCACAGGGATAAGATCCGTAAAAATCAGCAAACCACAAGGACGATTTATGTAATTAACTCTATTTCCAAATATCTTTAAGCAAACATATATTCTTGTAACATCCATATGGTAAAACTAATTCAAAAACCATAGATGAATATATAGTTTAACATTTTATCCAGAGGTTAATCTTGGATTGTCCCAATTTGGGACTACTTTTATAATACATTGTTTTATTTAGGATGTGAATGCTTGTTATTTGATTGATTATTGTTTTAGAAAAAGAAATCAATGGCATTTTTCCCTTACTCTTATGAGTATGCGCAAGGTTGCAAAAATCGCAAATCGGTAGTCAAGCGGTTGACCCTCTTGGTATTGTAATCAGTCTAGGCAAGTGTAATCGGATTGACATTTCCGGCAAGTTTTGGGTATTTTTGGTGAGTTTTGGGTATTCCGGTAAGATTTTTCTTAAAAAAATCTTGTAATAGATATAAACAATGACTATAAGTAATTAAAACTAGGTTACGACGAGTTTGGGTATTTACGGCAAGATTTCTAAGTTTTCGACAAGTTTGACCACGGTTGACCACGGTTGACCGATTGGTTTGATTGATTTACACAAATCGGAAAGGTTGGAAACCCAGTAGTACATAGGCAGCAATTAATCGGCCTTATAGGACTAGTTTTGCAACACTAAGTATGCGTTTATACATATACTTGGGGAGTTAAGGGGAAATGATGCTGATTTTTTTAATAATACCTAATCTAATAATAAGCATTCACATATGAGACAATGTGTTCTACAAGCGGGTTAGGATTGACCAAAGGGTACACAATCGCACGTAAATATGAGATGCATGCATACATCTTGTTATATACTTCATTTTTTATGTTTTAGATGAATCGTTATACTTGGATGTACAATATGAAGCAAGGTACCTCTAAATACATGAAAATGTTTTTTGATTTCATGAAAGTTGTTGAGGATGATCGGGTGATGAGTGGAAATGATGAAATTTTTTGTTCTTGTAAAAAATGTAGAAATGATGTATTGTATGTGAGTGCTAAAGAAGTTAAAAACCATCTAATAAGAAATTGGTTTACAAGAGGCTACACTTGTTGGGATTTTCATGGTGAAAAAGAGGTGTTGGTAACACGTTTATTTCTAAATGGAATAAGGATGATTTGCGTATTCATATGGGTCGTCATAATTTGAATGATATGTTACATGGTTTGGATTATGATGTTGCTCAAAAGGAGCAGGCTAAATTTGAAAAGTTATTTGTCACCGCTGAGAAAGAATTGTTCTATTCGTTTTCACAAGTCTACAAGAGTTTCTACATCAAAAAATGCTCCCCAAAGACAATGAATTGCCCATTTCAACATACCGAGCAAAAAAAGCCTAATGTGCTCGATGGATTTGGAAATTGAAAGAATAAATGCAGCCTAAATGATTGTATGTTGTATAGAAACAATGATAAGGATCTACATGTGTGTAAGGTATGTAAAACATCAAGGTATGTGCAAATAAAACAAAAAGGACCTAACGGTGATGTTACCAAGAATGGTTCTCCTGCTAAATTATTGTGGTAGTTTCCCATTATACCAAGACTCGAGCAATTATATGCAGATGCCAAGGAGGCGAAATTAATACATTAGCATGCCGAGCAGCGTAAAAAGATGGAAAATGAGACATATAACCGATTCTCTTTAATGGAGAAATAACGGTAACTCGTTTGAAAATTTTGGATAGGATATTAGAAATATACGGTTAGGACTAGTTCAGACGGAATAAATTCGTTCGGAAACATGAGTAGTTGTCACTGCACTTGCTAGTTCTTTTATGCAACCTCAATCTTCTACCTTAGTTATGTATGAAACGAAAATACATCATTATGTGATTGTTAATTCAAGGCCCAAAACAACCCTGGGAATGAAGTTAATGTGTATTTGAAACCTTTAATTGATGACTTGATTAAGCTTTGGATGAAGAGAGAAGAAGTGCATGTGCGTATTCAAAAAGTATTTCACACTATGAGCCATAAATTTTTGTACCATTAGTGATTTTCCATCGTACAACAATTTATCAGGATATAGTACAAAAGGGAAAATGGCATGTCCTATTTGTGAAGATTGTACCCACTGTACTTGGTTTTGACATTGTAAGAAAATGATATATATGGGACATCGAAGATCGCTTTCAAGGAATCACTCTAATCGTAAAAAAGAAAGAGTTGTTTGATGGTACAATATAACATAGAGTGTTGCGGCCACCGTTGGATGGAGAAGCTACATTTTATCGAGTTAGAGACTTGAACATTGTATTAGGAAAAAGTAAAATCAGCACTGGTCCTCTTAAAGGTATTTTGAAAAAGAAATTTATTTTTTGGGATTTACCGTATTGGGAGCATTCGCAGGTTCGGCACTGTCTTATTGTTACGCATATCGAGAAAAATGTTTGTGAGAGTTTAATAGGCCTCGTGTTGTACATTCTGGGAAAACAAATTATGGGGTTAATATGAATGAAATGGAAGATATGGGAATTCGACCAGTGCTTGCTTCTAAAGTGATTCCTAGAAAGTGCGGTACGTATCTTCCATCAGCCTGTTATACCATGTCTAAGATCGAAAAAACTAAGTTCTGTCAATGCCTGCATGACATTAAAGTTACATCTGGCTATTTTGCAACATAAAGAAGTTGATGCCGATGAAAGACATAAAGTTATCTGGTAAGAAATCACATGATTGGCATATGTTGATGACACAAATGATTCATATTGCAATTCATGGAATACTACTAATTTATATCCGACATACCATTACAAATCTTTGTTTATGATTCACTCGAAGGTGATCGATCCCGAGGTGTTAGATAAATGGCAACAATAAATGGAAATTGATAATTGGAGATAACACCGAAGTCGGAATTAAAGATCAACAAATGAAAACAACAATGCTAACAACAAGTGTGTCTGCCCTTGAAATTGATCCGGTAAACACTCAAATATTTTAGTTTATGATGATTGAAAATATAGCGTGACGATATAATATTCAAATAATATAATGGTGTATTTGTAAGTGGCTGAGAACACTACATCTATGTCGATACCCCAACAAAAAGAGGCATTGCCGAATGCTCAAAAAGTTGTTCAAAAAGTCGCTGCTCAAGTAGCTATAAAGCAAACACCATAACAAAAACAAGCATTGTCGATTACTCAAAAAGCTGCTAAAAAAATTGTTGGTCAAGAAGCTAAAAAAGTTTTGAAAAAGATATTGATTGATGTAGGAGATACCTTTGGCGTGAGAGGATTGTTATTGAATGTTGTCTATCTCTGTTGGATGAGCTGTAATAATTCTACTTCAGGCTATGTCGTTGATGTTCTTGCTGGTATGTTTACTGGGAAAGAAGAATCCTTTTGCATTACATTTGATGCGAAAGACATTTTAAAAATGTGGATGAATGGATGGCTAGATTCAATCATTATAACTTACTTTAACTAGTATGAGTACTTTTGAAACTACTTTAAAAGTATTTAAAATCTTGTTTAAAATTACTTATTGAAACTTCTTGCTGTTGGAATTGCTTATATAGGGGTTGTTTGACATTGTTTATTAAAATTGCTTATTGCAATATAGATATGAGCTACTTGGGATTACGTATAAATTATGGATTATTTATAGACTAGAGGTTGTTTCAGATTGTTTATTTAGATTGCTTGTTGGCTGCTTATTTGCTTGGGTAGTTTGCGATTAGTTCGAGACTAGAGGTGTTGTTTATAAACTTTGGGTTGTTTGGGATTATTTGTATACTTAGGGCTATTTGGGATTGTTTATAGATTTAGGCCTGTATGGGATTGTTTATAGACTAGGGGTTGTTTGAGATGGTTTATCTAAACTAGTTATTATCTATTTTAGTTTCAGGTTATCTTATATACTCTTGTTTTGTTTTTAGGGGCTTATACAAGTTGATGCAGTCAAGTTCCGACCACTGTGGTCTATTAATCCCATATTTGATTCAAGGAAGTAAATGGCTTAACAATACTTCAGGTTTTGAAGATTTCTTGATGAGAGCATTCAATTTTACCTACAACATTTTCCTTGCGCCATTTATAGAAAAGTATGATATGCCATTATCTAAATTGTTTAATTGCTTATGTGCGTATATGGTCAATAATTTCATTTTAACTTTATCAGGGGGGAACCATTAGGTGTTGTTGTTGTATGCCCTAAACTATGCATGTGCTACAACTTACATTCATATCAGCCTAAGAAAAAAGAAAAGGACCGAGCGTAGTTATTGGCTTACAAGCTATTTGAATAAGTTCGTAGCAAATTACAAAGTTGTTGAGCTAAATAATCTTACTATAATTAGATACATACAAAAAAAATTGTTGTGTTATACAACTTTTAACATGTACATATACTTGGTTAATTAAAATGTAGTGCAATCAACAAGCTCATACATAGGAATGCGAATACTGTTTACTCAAATGGATATATGAATTCATAACCGTTCGTCATGATCATTGATGACATCAAATAGTCTAGGTATTTTAGTATCAATTTCCCTTAATAATGCTCATAGTTACTATAGTTCCATGCGAATATATACTCTAAATGCTTTATGCTTTATATTTCGTTTCAGGTTATGATTGAGCATTGGAACGAATAAACGCAGAATTGTAAAGAAACATCTGAAGATACACTTGGACTTGCTGGATCAGTGAAGGTTACAGCGTAAGTGAGTCGATCAACTTACGCCGTAATAGAAGATGTCACGCGAAGACCAAAGTCAACACATCACATGGATACGACGTAACCATATCGACTAGGTTACGCCGTAAATATTTATGGGACTTAGAAGAATTCAGTGATCAAAAAGGTTGCGCCGTAACCACACTCATTGGGTTACGGCGTAGATTTGCACCAAAAATGTTAACGAGAGGTTTGCGGCGTAACCCTTTCATCAAGGTTACACGGTAACTATTTTCACAACTACGGGACATCTAGTGATAAGGGTACTTACGGCGTAACCCCTTACTTATGGTTACGTCGTAACTTAATCGATTCTATAAAAGAAAGCCTAATTTTGCATTTTCACATCATTCATTCCACATACCAGTTGAAAGACGACTAGGGTTGCATCAAGGACGATTTCTAGCAGTTCCAGAAGATTTTCCAAGAGAAAATTCATACCATTCTATTCATAGCTTTAGCATATCATCAAGTATTTGTATCGAACCCGATGTTTACTAATTCTTGATTATAAATAGTGTTATTTCTGTACTTTTCAGTATGAAAGGCTAAACACTTCATGTGTTAGCCAGTTATGAATTTATCTATGCTTTGATTCATGTTCCTTGTATATTTATTGCTTTATGTGGATATCTTGTTAGCCTATCATTGAATCCCCGTGTTTTGGTAGTATTGAAGATAGGGTAGAACCAAATATGCTAGTTAGTACATGATCATTCAAATACTAGCCTAATAGGTTACACGAATTGTGACATTGTGTGTAGGGATTGACTATATCACCGCCTACACTAGAATAGGTACTTAAGAAGCGTGGGAAAACCTTACATGGACCAAACGAGGGTTTAAGTGTCGAGTAGTGAGAAACTCGACACTAGATAGGTCTTATAGATAGTTGTTACTTAATGACTAAGAACTAGATACTTGACCACCCATGACCATTGGGGTTGGGATTAGGGATAATAGGTTAGGTCACGATGATCATTCGGGCCTAATGACTTAGAACCACTACATAAGGCGAGACATAGACATTGCACATAGAAACTAGATCATTGCATGATAAAGTAGTAACTAGGTTAGCACATTCTTCTCCATTGATTATCTTTACATTTCATTTTAGTTTTATTAATTAGTTAATTAATCTCAAAATCATTTTCGTGACAATTAGAACTTAAATTAGACTTCGCCAATAGCTCTTAGGACGAAGTCGGTTTTACTAATCACTAGACTATACACGACCGGGTACACTTCCCGTTAGTGCAATAGTAAATCATAGGTAACGAGTAATTATAAATTTAAAACGTGATCTAGAAAATAAGTATCAATCATGGTCCTAACAGAGTAAGTACTATCCTAAATATTGATTTTGGAATATGTAAATGAAGTTTTGATACTTCACGGATGCAACAAGTAAGCTTAATTATAATGCTGCCAACATACATTTGTTTTTTTCTAGAAATTTTGTTTTATAGTTATAGCTCTCAACAATATCTTGTATATCCTTTTTACATGTAGATCCCTTGGCATGACAATCGTCCTTTCTCCATGAATCAGATTGAAGAGACTATTGAAAAGTGACATCAGTTATGTCCAATTTGAATAACATTATTGATAGGTAGTTGTTGGTTATGTGGTTGTTTTTTATTTGAGGCATTTGTACATTCAAGTATTTAAGTTAAGAGGATATGTATGAATTACTTTTTATAGAAGGCATTTTGGAACGTACATATGTTTAGTGCTAGAACTCGTTATCATCTAAGTTAAATTATGGAATATCTCTATTGACGTTTATGATTTATTATTTACATTTCTGGAATGTATGATGTATTTGGTAATTTATGGATCAAAAGCTGTTTATGTACTATCGGAAATTGTAAACTCGACTTGTCTATGTGTTGTTGGAAAAATTTCCGGAAATTTTCATTTTTTATAAAGGTAATAGAGGCCGGTTTATTAACAGAAAACCGGTCTCTATATATAAACGAGACCGGTGAAGCACACATAAATAGGTCTCGATATTGATACTAGGACCTTGTATATACCTGTAAACCGGTCTCGATTGTGATAAGCAAGACCGGTTTTTGAATCGGCCTCGATATGATCTACACATGGAGAGCCCCCCTTTAGAGACCCCATGTAAAACTGGTCCCGGTGAACTCTACAACATGTCTCGAAAGGACTTATGGAAGTAGTGGGAGATAGTAAAAGCACTAGAAGCGATGGATACATGAAAGTCACACAAGTAACTGAACCCCACATAAAGAAGAACAAATCACATGTTTTATCTAACTCATCCTTTTATGAAGAGACATTTAGAAGAAAAGATGGAAGACTTTAGATATTTTTCTTGTCATGATCCACTATAAATTTGTTAATCTGTATGTATGAGTTAAAAGGGTATAGGCCAAAAACGGATAGTTAAATCGATGAGGTCTTTTCTGTTAAGGTTATCAAAAAAATGACGAGTATTTTGACTCAGATTTTCACGGTATAGCCGGAGTATTCCGATGACCATTTCCCTGGCCACCCTAAGATGTAGTTTCTAGTGAGTATTGAACCTGAAACATCTTAAAGGTATATGACACTCTATTGAATTAAACAAGATGCGTTAATAATTAGGGACACAAGAGGTTGCCACGATATGTAGTCAAGGCCAAAACAAGACATAGAGTTGAAGTTGACAACTAAAGCAGTAGTCATCTGCCAAAACATGTGGTTGACAAGTCTTTGTCCCATAAAACCGACCTTAACTGTCATGAAAGTTTGACAATGATGTTTACCTGACATTATCGTGGACCATTACCTATTTGAAATGCGATTTATATATCTTCAAACGTAAACCCTAAAAGAATGCACATGATGCTGAAACGTGTACATCTTTTAACATAAGATAATGCATGTCTATTTATGGTCACATGATATGGTGGTTGGTAAGGGACAAATAGATACTTCTTTAGCATCATTTCTTATCGGGAATACTTGTGATTCGGTTTTAATTTCAGAATACGCAAACATCAGGATATGTTAGATAAACTATGTTTGTATCATGATCGTGTACAAAAAAGTAACATAACATGAATGTTAATTTTAGCATAAGTTCATGTATTTGATTGATCTATCTTCTATTTATATAATTTTCCAGCTTACGGGCACGATTGCTGTTTATCCAAATAAGTGACTCCACTAATTTGAGACTATGCGTGCCATTAGTCACGTTGTTTATCCAAATAAGTGACTCCACTAATCTGAACTATGCACGTCATGAGTCACGAGCAAGCGTGTGTTGAAAATAGATATACGTTTATGACCTAATGACTAGGGCCATAGCGAAAACATTCGAGCTAAAAAGCCTCTTTAGTTTCATATAAACATGCATGAATCTTATTAGATTTAACTTACATTGATTCTGTTTTGTTAAACGATACCAACTGTAGGATCGATGGCCGGCCTTATCAAATCTAGTGTCCACAACATTTCATTGTAAATTCATATCAGACAAATAAACATTGATCTTGTACTATCTTAAAATATTACACACATATAAACAGTGAGTAGATTTTATCACTTCCAAAGGTTGGCTATGCTAAAAAAAGACCAATAACAGGTAGAGGAGTTTCTTTAATTATTCTATAACTCAAACTTTGACGTCTTTTTAAAGCTCCATATAGTTCAAGTGTCAAAGCAAACCTTTTTTTTAGCAGCAAATACATTATGCACAACTAGCAAGGTGCTAGAGGATACAAACACCAATACGACATTATACAACACCCAAAAGACTTCCACTGCCACAAGGAGAACACCTATCCAATATTATACCTACACCGCTACCAAAGAACACCTTGAAGATATCATGATTAATTTAGTTGTGTAGATACTTTGAACTTTCCAGTATTATGTGTATCAAGGAAAGACGTCTCTTCTTCCTTCAAATGTAACCTTGATAGGAACTTTTCAAAGTCATTTCATTGCTATATATGTTTTGTCCACTAGCTAGCTAGAACTTTAAAAGTTTCAAGAGATCACTTGAATTATCCGTATTAACAAGTTAAATTAATTTCAGAGTTTAAAATCTTTAAGTTAAATTACAATCAAGATAATTAGCAAGTTACAAACTACTCTAGCTTAACTATTTATATTTCGTGTTTAAAACGTATGGTGTAAAGTTAATACATTCGGCTTATATAAAAATGGTTAACTTGTGCTAGGAAGATGGAGATGAAGAATTGGAGATAGGCTAAAAATTCACTCCAATACTTCATGTACTTACATTATCATGCTTTAAGATATGTCAAAAACTTAAAAGGTATTCTGATCATCATCAATGTGATGTAAAAGGAATTAAGTGAACTTTAATAAAGAAAAAATCTTATCCTTCTCTATATATCCTTTTCATCAGGAATATCATCAAACCAAACTATCATTGTTGGCTATAGTTGCAACTCATTCTAGCTTGACTAAACTTCCATAAAGAAATGCATCGACCATGATCGCATAACTGACTTTGACCGATTTTATAAACTTTTAAATATCCATTTGTAAAAACATTGAAAAAATATACTTCATTCTAAGGAACTATTCACCATTAGACATTATAAAGCTATGTAAAAGAAAGAAAACATGAGGGTCCGACAACTATTCACACAAGCTAATAATTTACATTCAAAGCAAAGTTTCATGCCATACAAACTATTACAACGGAGAACATTATTCTATTTAAAACGAAAACGACATTGATATTCCTATCGAGCTATCTTTTTCTTCAAGCACTAAAACGTTATCCTGCAAATAAGACAAATAATTATTTAGTCCTAAGAGTTTCGGCTATAAACGAAAGAAACAAACAGTTTTTGACTTAATTGTACGTTGACAGAAATTCGAAAAGTAAATGTATATCTTCCCTACCGGTTATTTAGCATAGTAGCATTTAAAAAAAAAAAGAAGGTATCAACATTGCTGCTTAATTTCTTAGAGTGTGATCATAATTAAAAAGTAAAACATGTGACAATATGTCTTGAAATGCTAAAAATCGTGGTTGTAAACTTGAAAACTAAATAAACGAAAACTGAAAGAAGAAAGGTTAATCTGCGGTGTACCTAGTATCTCCATTACATTTCTCATATAAGTGGCTGCGGTCTTAGTAATAAAGCGACCCTGAAATTTAACGAAAACAAAACAGTATAAGTAACTAGCGTGCATCTTAATATTTAAAACCTTCAAATATGCATGATGATTATAGCGTATCTAACCCTGCCACCAGTTTCCTCTTGAAGCACGTCCGTCGTCTTCTCCATCTTTGTTGTACTGCTACATATACAAAACAGTACTTCAAGTATATCATTATATGTGACATGAAAATTGTAATTTTTTTAGAGTTGAGGTCACCTAGCTATTTGGCCAACTTAAAGTTAGGGTTTTTCCTTAATAAAAGAAACATGAGTTTACATACTAGTTAGACTCTACATATTAGTTACAATATAATGGTTCTTTAGACATTGTATCAATCCCCGCAATGTTTTTACTCTATGACTTAACAATAATAAAATAAAATGTGTGTTGACATACTGTTGAGTGTCCAGGGTTGTTCTTGGTAGAATGAGGATTGGGGTAGATATCTTGACCACCATAGTATATCGACGAGCTAAGAGGACATGGTTGTGATTTTTCCTGATCATAAAACGGACTCATATCCATCTTAGGATTACGACTCTTGTCTTTCTTTTCTGCAGAATCTGGAGAGTGAAAATTATGAATTTAGAAAGTGTTTAAAATGAAATATTGTTTCAGATCATATGTACCTGGCTTTAATTCACTCTATGCTTAGACATTCAAGTCAGAATCATATGGACTTTTAATCAAATGGCATCAAATGTACCAGTTTAATCTCTAAAACCATTCGGTTATGGTTCAACTCTTTTTAGATCATATTTGTATTGGCCAATTCAATGATAGGAAAAAGTTAAAAGATATGCTTCTAAAGGTCAATTTAGCTACAACATCTTTTATCTTGTCAATTTGTATGTATGGAATGGTAGCTTTTTTAATGCATAAAGATCCGACACATCTTTAAGTGAACAACCTCAATAACAAAGGTTCTTTCTTCTATCTAGTCAAAGTGACGCGGACTCACTAGCTAGCAACTCATTAGACATGCATGGGCTAGTCGACATAGTGTCTGGACCCATGATAAAAACACAGATAAAAGATTCAGTATTAACCATCTTTAGTTCTTTACACATAGCTTCAATTTTATCTTTATATTAAAGAGTAGAAAAGATATATTATCGCCTTTGTTGGGTTTACCACGATGATAAAGATAGGTATGTTTGGGCCATCAAAGCTAATCTATTTTTATTTCTATAATCATGTTATATATCTAGAATATATATACTCAGCCGAACCTGTCTTTTGTTTGGTGCAACAAGTTCATTTTTTGAGCTTAAAAACTAGCTTCGCTTATTTAATGAACTGTTTACAACCATCAAAAAATTACAAGAATAGAAAAGTTCGGCATAGGCTCAAAAAATTCAAAGATGCGTTAATTAGTCCTTGCTAGGAGCCTGTAAAGAAGTCTTAAGTTACAATTTAACATGTGGTTCAAACCTTGTATGGTTGCAAAATCATAGTTCTTCTTGGTCGTTTCTGAGCTAATATACTCCTTGCCATGAGCCTGAAAAGAGAAACCAACTCATATTGACATCTTTCACTAATTATTAACTCGCGTTAAAAGAAATTATTTTTTCATTCTTTGCTACTTACTATTACAAAGGTTACCAAAGAAACATGCACATATTTGACAACAATTGAACTTGTGTTGATAAGGACTTCAAAAGAATCCTATTTGCAAGTTAGAAACGACTGATAAAAAGACAAATTGTTTTTCAGTTGAAACATACAAATTGTCTACCATATGACAACGGATAAGTAATAAAAGGACAAACTTTAGGTAACTGTCAACAAGTGTTAGAATCAATTGATGTAAGCCGAAATTACAAACAGTGATTAATTTTTGTAAGCAAAAGCTACGTGTTCAATTCTTTACTTTCTGTTGTCCAATAAAAATAAAAAATTCCTTACTTTCTTATAGAAAATTGTAAAAACACAAGTACACGACCACTTCGTCATCTACCCTCAGACAAGTTGTTATGTGTATCTACTAACTAGAGCATTTTGCTTTTTATAAAAAACCATTGTATCACTTTAAATGGGAAGTGAAACATTACCTATAGCAAAAAGTCACCTAGCTTTTAAGTCGGGTCCATTTATTCCACTGCTTTGTTATACTATCTTGTAATCTTGATAACATTAATTTGGTTAAAAAAAAATCTTCTTTTACTTTATTTCTTTAACATATACTTTTGTAAACAACAAATATAACCATCTTTATAAGCTATTTGACCAATTTTATTTCAATTTGCTTTGACCTCTTTGTAATTAGCATTGAATAGCTTTGTTTTATATATTTTACTCCTACTTGCGTTTATGATTATCCTTATGTCACATGTCCATCATCTCCTGGTGAATGAGAAAATGAGTTTTCTAATCAAGTTAATGGAAAATTGACACATAAAATAATAAGTATGGGTATAAATAGGAGGATTTGTCATTTCTCTATATAAATCAAGTTATACATAACTTTTTTTGATCAACTAGTGAACCAAAAACTCAAAACCCTAAAATATATATTTACTCAACTTAGATTAAGAAAGCAACCTATAACTTAAACATTTTCAAATTTTTGTAATCTAACATAAGTTGTTTCAAATAAAGTAACAATAAGTCATAAGAACAAAAACAGATGGAACATACCTTTGAAGGAGGAGGGAAAATGGTGTTAAAAAAAGAAGAAGATGATGATTCCTTAGACCCGAAAAGGTCAGCGGTGAACGAAGATGAAGAAGAAGAAGAAGTTGAATGTTTTTTTCCATCCATATTTAATAACACAAAATTTAGAAACTTTTAACAGAAATGTTTCGTGATCACGTGAAAGGAGGAAAGGGGAACTGTAACCGATTGCCACCATTGTTTATTTATAGGGCTTCTCATGTACATGTTTTGATGATAGACGTACAAGTGTAGCTTTGAATTCTCAAAAACTTCACCAACTAACTAACACTTTTTATGTCATCATTTTCTACCCTTGTGCTATACAAAGTTTGAAAACTTTTTATAAATTTTTGTGTACTATTAAAGTATATATATGTTTCAAAAAAATTTGTACATACTATGATTATGTTGTGTTAATTTTGTGTTTAATGGTCTCTAACAAGATTTAACATAAAATAATTTAAGTGTAGAAATAGTCTTTGAGTAAATATACTTAGGAAGTCATCTTCAGGGACGAAAACAAAGACTCTTTACGTACTAATGCAGTTTCAGTAAGTAGTCTCTAAACCAAAGAACATGATGGAGTCAGTGAAATCTGACAATGTCTTACTGACTCCCTTTGATCTCCTAAAGTATTCAAGCATTGAGAGATCAGATACTTAGAAAAGTAGATAAGCAACTAAAGACATTTAGGTGTGAACTTTCATTGAAGATAAGTGAAAATCACTTATTAAAGAAATTCATAAAAAATACAAGAGTTGGTATAAAGGTGAGAACAGTTATCATCATTGTTCCTTAAAGAAGTATTTGACACATTCCTAAGATAAAAATATTTAATGTAAGTTTACTACACAGTTAAATATTTAACACTTCCTTATTAACTCACTGGTATCCATCTCGAAAATCACCCATATAATTACTGGGGAAACCTTTTACCAACAAAAATCGCCCATAAGAGAATTTTTCAAATGAGTAAATGCTCATCTCTTGCATTAAACACCCAAATCATAAAGAGCACTTATTCCTCCCTTGGTTTATGTTTAAGTTGGGGAGGATATCACCACTCTTTATCATTCAACTAAGATCAGTATAGTTGACGGTTTTCGCACTAATCTTTGTAATTTCAAGTGTTTTACTTCAAGTACCACATACACAGATTGCGGCACCGTCCGAGGTATTTCTGTAAGTCCTCGAAATGGAATGATGGCGGACAGGATTTTTACCCAAACATTAATTGGGCGTGTTGTTAATACAAATATCGCCTAAAAACGTTATTTATATTTTAACGATCTTTGCTAAGTTTTGTTAATGACAAAGTACAAACTTTAGATTGTAATAAAAACATCACTTTAGTTTCTAAGTCTTATAAAACTAGACTTTGCATTTCTATTTAAACATAAACATGGTTTTATATCTTTAAATGGAAACATCATGTCATGCATTCATGAATAGGTTATGTGTTTAACTTGCCATGTAAACCTTGCATGTTTTGAAAGTATTCCAAATGTGATTCAATGCATGAAGTCTAGCAATAAGTTGATGTGACTAATGTCTTTAAGTAGAATTGTCACATCAAGCATTCATGTGTGTCTAACTTGTCATAATACTTGCTTACACACCTAGGTAGTATTACATGTTAGCATTTACTTGATATGACATTACTTGGCTTACTCATAAATGTCATCCTAACATGTTTCTAGTTTGTCTTGTCACATCATGCTCATAACTAACTTTTGTCATTATGCAATTAAGGTAAGATTGTGTGTTTGACTCATCATAAGCTTGAGTTATGTTTTGCTAGCATTTAGGATTGATGTGACATTGTTTGTAAAGAGTCTTGCATGCTTTGATTGTGTTGTGTCACATCATGTTTGTAAGTAGTTCATGCATCATCAATATACACTCATAACTTAGTTTGTGTGTTTGACCATCTTTGGTACTTGCACAACTTTGGAAGTACTCTTCCTTGAGTCAATGCATGATATTATGTGATGTGACTTTACTTGTCTTGGAGAGATTTTACTTTGTGTGCAAGGTTGGACTTGACAGTCCTGGCGGAACCCTGGAGCAACACAGACGGAACCCTTGTGAGGGTTCCGCCGGGTCCGCCAGAACTGACATCTTGTTGAGTATAAATACAAGACAACTTGCAAGAAATCCCTTATCACTTTAGGCCATATTATTCACATATACTCTCATCTAACTAAGGAATTTTTGACTTGTGTGATTCTCTTATGTAGCAAAGGAGTTCACAAGGTCATGAAAGAAGTTACAAGTTTCAACACAAAGTTGCAAGACTTGTTAGCTTGGTCATGTATAAGCTTAGGTAGTTTATACTTTATGTGTATTGTGTATCAAGTGATCGGTTAGTATTTTAGGCCTCAAAATACATAGTGTGTCAGGAGTTGCTTGTACTCCTTGCAAAAGAACTATCGGGCGAGTTGTTGTACCCTTGGTAAAAAACATCGACATCCTACTTGTGTCGGAAGAAAGGAATCTGGCGACGTTAGGCGTTGGTTCTACCTCGAACTAGAACTCGGTCATCTACTTGTACCGGATAACAGTGTAAGCCGACTAACTGTAAAGGTTTCTCCACCGAGAAGGAGTTTGTTGATAGTGCCTTGAAACCTCGCAGTTGGATACTCGGCAGCGCGTGGAGTAGGCAAGGACAAGTGAGGTCCTTGTAAGCCGAACCACGATAAACAATCGATGTTGTCGGTTTTGATCGTTTTATACTCTTTACTCTGCATGTTTTACCAACTATTGTGTTTGTTAATTATTGTCTTTGAGTTGGTCCAATAGTGTTTCAATTCAGCATCTTACAAGTAAAAGCCAAGTTCATCTTTGATTAAACACGGATAGTTTTCAAAAGATAACTTAACCGTCAAAAAGCGGTAAACTATTCAAACCCCCCCTTCTCAGTTTATCCACACGTGTATTAGCAGATCATGTATATATAGGTTCGCGATGCATTGCTACTAGAAATCAAGATATTGGAGTTGGACTTGTCAATAGATTCATAACTTTTAGAGCACAACCAATCTCTATTCGAACTCCCTTTACTTGTAGGAGTACGTCGTGGATTTGTCAATTATGTTATGGCCGAAGTCCAGCTCATGACGACCTGGTCGAATTGGGAGAAGCTGTAGGTATTATTGCAGGTCAATCTATTGGAGAACCGGGCACTCAATTAACATTAAGAACTTTTCATACCGGCGGAGTATTCACAGGGGGTACTGCAGAACATGTGCGAGCCCCTTCTAATGGAAAAATAAAATTCAACGAGGATTTGGTTCATCCGACACGTACACGTCATGGACATCCTGCTTTTCTATGTTCTAGAGACTTATATGTAACTATTGAGAGTGAAGATATTATACACAATGTGACTTTTACTTAATTTTATCTTATAACACATTTAAAGGGAACAACAAATTACAACAACCGTATTCAATCTCGCGGACATACAATTACAAGAGATGTATTGTATAAACCATCGTACTTTCGCCTAACAATAAAGGAAGGGATAATTACTTAGAAATATATCTAACTTGTCATTTTTTCATTTATTTTATTTTATTTTATTTTATTTTATTTTTTTGTGCGTGGTTATAGAGTTGCTACAAGATATAAAGGTTAAATGATTTTCACTGTGAAATGACCATTTTATCATTCGCTGTCAATAGAGTTGCTACAAGATATAAATGTTAAATGGTCATTTTACATGTACAAATGCACACAAAAATTAAAATTTATATTTACTAGGGTAAAAACCCTTTACCAAAAGAAAAATTTTGGAGAGTATGATAGCATAAAGAAAGAAAGAAAAGAAGAAGGCTACATATCATTAGAAAAAACTGACAAATTTATATACTTTTTTAATTAATTATCCCATAAAGAACTTTGAGAAAAAAATAAAAAATAAATAAATAAATAAATAGTTTAAAAACAATAAATAACCATCCACCACAAAAATAACAAATGTGTTTGGCACTTTGGCACACCATTTACTAGAGTTTATAAGAGCTTGTTTACAACAATAGGCTATTAAACTTATAAATAAAACTTTAACTAATAAAGCTTATGATCACGTACAGCTTTTTAAGAATAAGCTTCTACAAGCTTATACAATCTAACTTCATCTTCTGCTAATTCCACTACATATATATTAAAAATATCTACCATTTGGCATATATGGAGGTTCCTTGTAAAGCTATATCATCTTTCTTGTAATTGTTTCCTAGCTTCTTGCTAGTGTCTAATATATTTCCTTCTTTGCTGGTAAAAGAAAATGTATTTGTCATCTCATTATTACAGTATCTAACAATAGTATGATTATATTATTGCTCGCATTTTCTTTTGTGTCGCTCGATCTCTTGTGTGATCTCTTGTCTCTCAAACTGATCATTAATGTTAGCTTACCGAGATTTTGCTATAGCTTATATAATTAAAGATAACATTTAAATATTTTCATGCCATTAGTTATTCATTCAACTGCAAATCGCAATACTTCTTCCATCTCACATTAAACGCCTCATATCATTACACTGTGTGTGCATACTGATGACATGTCATCTTGACTTTTTTAAACAATTTTAAATATTAGAATTTTATAGAAACGAGCACATACTTTGAAGAAAACCAAAATAAAGAATTGGAAAATGAACATTTGATTTAGTACAGATAGAGTATTATCTAGTTCATGGATATATAGTCAATAATTTTATTTTTTTATTATTATTTTTTTTTAACCATGATTTCCAACCTTTTGGCCGACTAATACATAGAGTTTGAACTACATACAAAGCATTCAAAGCTTCTTTAAATTTAGGAGTATTAATCAAACAAAAATGTTAAACATACTAGCCAACATCACTCATGCGATATACGGGTCTTTCTTTTCGACAATATATGAATCTTGCATTTGATATTTATATTACATATTGTTTCAAGGTTAATGCGATGCGCAAGTTTTGTTTTTCAAATGATAATATTAGTTATAAGCTAAAACATCGTATTCATACATTACATATTTGCATTAGGTATGGCCTAGGTTGGGTCACTAACGGGTCAAAATGGCTTCTAACGTATTTATCCATGATGCTACTTGTTAGCGCCATCAGAAGATTACACGTTCAAGGCATAAAATGGATGATATCTCATTGAAGCAAAACATTTGTGTGTATTTATAGAAGCCAATACGATTGTAGCATTGAACTATCATATATAGCTTATTTGGTGGTACATCCATGTGTCTATATGTGGGTACAAAATGAGATTGATTTCAAGTAGTGGGTTAGTATCTGATATATTAAGATATCAAATTGAGATTTATACAGTCAAATTACCAACCACGATCATCTAAAATGAAAGATAAACTCATAACTTCTTGTTGTTCGTATTTGAATTAGTTTTGCTCTTCAAAGTAGCACTAATAACATTACTTAATGGATTTGAATTAAATTTAAGGGTTCTTATATTGTATTAAAAAGATAAACAAAAATTAAGAAGCAAAAACATAATATATAAAATTACTTGTATGGTATTAAATATATACTATCATAAAAGCATACAATATTAAGTTAAATAACCTTTCAAATACACACCAAACTTTCAATGAATTTTGTTTGGTTGAAAAAAAAAAAAAAAAAAAATGTTTCAAGTGACATTGAAAAAATCTTTTAATTTATACATAAAATAATATGTACGTGCCACGTTATTTTGTACATATTATGTATAAGAATTTTGGCTTGCTACAATATGATATACGAAATTTCCATTTATATAGTTGGAGAGACATCGAACGAAGTCGATGGTTAGATAGCACTCAATAATATTGTTGCCGCATATCATCACTTTTTTTTAGCATCATCACCTTCCCTCGATTGCTTGAATAAAAATGATAAATTCTTCGTTTGGCTTACTTTAGCGGGTACTGTGCGTTTTACCTAGGAAAAGGTTTAAGGTTATGGTTTACGGAAGAAAGAAAGCAAGCCATTTTCTAACGACTATGTATGTAACTCATCTAGATACATTAATAGTCTTTTCTTGATATCCACCATAATTACAATGCATGAACTTATACAGAATTTTCATATGCATATCTATCACCATCAATAAAAAAGACATCAAACTAAGTAAGTGCTTATGTATCACCCATTAATATTGTTGGCGCTCGCAACATATCATAACATATTTGAAAGCATCATCTCCTTCCATCGATTTCTCAGTTTGGCTTATTCTAGCAGGTACTATGAATTTTACCGATGAGAAGTTTGAAAATTATGGCTTGTGGAAGAAACACAAGTAGGCCATTTATCCACCTTAATGAGTAATGATTACCTATGTAACTCGTCTAGATGCATGGATAGTCTTTTTTCAATATCCACCTTAACTACAAATGAATGAACTCATATTAATAATTAATAATAAGAAAATGAAAGAGTAACCAAAAACTTATCACAACAATTACTTGAGTTACTTGAGATTTAAATTATTAGTTTTAAATACTACAATTAAAACCATTTACTTTAATAAAAAGATGAAATCTCATATTAATAATATGAAAATGAAAAAGTAGCCAAAAACGTATCACAACAATTACTCGACTTACTTGGGATTTAGATTATTAGTTTTAAATACTACATTTGAAACTATTACTTTCATAAGAAGATGAAATGAACCAAATGAGTGTATGTATTCTTTATTTGTGAATTTATGACAACACTTGTAACGAAAACTTAGCTTTAGGAAAATTATGGCTTGTTGAAGAAACATAATAGGCCATTCTTACTAGTTAATGAGTAATGATTACATATGTGTAAGTCATCTAGATGCATGGATAGCCTTCTTTTAATATCCACCTTAACTACAAATTGATGAATTCATAGTAATAATAAGAAAATGAAAGAGTAGCCAAAAACGTATCACAACAATTACTTGAGTTACTTGGGATTTAGATTGTCAGTTTTCAATACTACAATTAAAATCATTACGTTAATAACAAGATGCAGTGAACCAAATGGGTGCATGTATTTTTTATTAGTGAATTTATAACAACACTTATAACAAAAACTCAACTTCAGAAATGTATAGATCCTTAAGGGCTATGGATAAAGTGTTAGGACATACATATTCGGCTTGTATCTTAATAATAAATCACTTAAACCTTCAAATAATTACTCACAACCATCGTCTTGATGTACCACTATATTTGCATGTTTTCAACTATTAGACATAGCATTTAGTATATTTAACAATACGAATAAAATTACAAATATTCACATGATTATTTTATTTTTATTACTTGATTAAAAGTAAATATACTGATATATTTGCGGCTATTCTTGGACCTCTATTTTGTCTTTTTGTGAGTGATGGCCAACAAAAATCAATGAATGAATTGTTGTTTTGGTCATCTACTATGAACATTCACCAAAGCAACCCCTTAATGTGATATGTCAAAGTATACTTAATTATCACTAATTTATATGAAAAGCCCCGACCAAATTTGCTTTTCTTTTTTTTTTTTTTTTTACAAACTACTTGTACGTCGTACAGGGCAAAACTCTATACGTATAGCCTTATACGCCGTATATGATTCTGCCATATAAGATTATGCTTTATACGCCGATTGGTCTATTAATGTACTAAACTCATTTACAGGAAACATGACCTATATTTGTCGTAAATTTATAAAAACCTGGAAACATAATTTATTTATACTAAACATGATCTTTAACAAGGTTCCCTAAAAGCAACATGCGAAAGCGTTAAACAAATGAAATGTGAGTGTTAACACAAACACCCTTTTTTGACCCATTACACTTGACTTGACCACAAACATACCATTTGACAATAAAACTAGGCTAAATTTGTTCTAGACTTGAAAGACATTTAAATACATTAACTTGGGGTGTATACAAGCTGATAAAAAAGAAATGTGTAGAGGCGTTCATCGGTTCGGTTATTGGGTTATTCGGTTTATTTAGTTCTGTTAGTTCGGTTAAATTTTTTCTTGGGTCAAACCGAACTGAATTCAAATTAGATTTAACCGAACCGAAAACCGAATCGAATAACCGAAACCAAACCCCTATAACCAAAAACCGAACCGAATAACACGAATTACATAATTTAATTACTTTTTCATTTAGTTATATATATATATATATATATATATATATATATATATATATATATATATATATATATTTTTGGCACAAATTTGTTTTCAAGCTTAATAATTATATAATAATTATATATTTATACTAAAAAAGAGTTTCAGTAATTTTTTTTTTATACTAAACACATCGAAAAAAAATATATTTATAACAATTCGGTTTTCGGTTCGGTTCTCTGTTTCATTGCCAAAAGTATATCCAAACCGATAACCGAATATTTAGTTCGGTTTGGTTCGGTTATGATCAATTCGGTTCGATTACAAATTCGGTTCAGTTTTTTTCGATCCGGTTCGGTTTCGGTTTTCGGTTTTCGGTTATTGTGGATATTACCCGATCTATGAACACCTTTAGAAGTGTGGATGAGATGCTCATCACCTATACACACGAGCATTACCATTCCCTCAAGCCAACTTTTTCTTTCTACAAGCCCTGAAGTCCCATTTACTTTACCTACATAAAAACATAACTAAAAAAGTAAGTCATAATAACTTAGTGAGTAAATGGCACTTAATCTAAAACGTAAGCTGAAACATGATATAATCATGATCGCTACATAGTCATATTCTTATTGAACCCTTTACTGAATATCCATTACAAAACTAAAACTGAAACTGAATCTGAAACTGATACTGAAACTGAATATTAAACTATATCTAAAACTGAAATTGAAATTATATCTGAAACTATCTGAATGTGAGACTTTACCCTCTTGCACGGATGCAATCCGAGTTTTCTATTCCTCACAGGACTGAGTGCATAAAGCAATATTATTCCACAAAGGACTGAATGCTTATGTAAGATCTCCACACAGGAATGACTAAGTGCAATAAGCACGGTTCCACACAGGATTGACTAGATGCTTAAAGCACTGGTTCCACACAGGACTGCATGATCATATCTGGCTAACATCTGGTTTGAATAATTATTCATAACTAACTAATACCCGATCTGCATTCATGTTCGTAACTAACTATCATCTGGTTTAAATATTGTGAGCTACCCGGCTATCACCCAGTTCTACTATCATGAGCTACCTAGCTATCTTCCAACTTACAAAATAATTCATACCTCACTATCATTTTGTGCGTATACCTGTTTGTACCTGACCATTATTGTAATTCATATACTTGCTCGTACCTAACGATTATTCTATTTGTATACTTGTTCGTCACAATAAAGAATCCTATAAACCGCATAGATGAAAGTCCATATGTAACAAACAAAATTTTCCAGACTAATTTTAATAATAAATATTTATTTATTATAGCTAATTTAGGCATTTCTATGCATAAATGTATATTTTTGAGCATTTCTGAGCATTTTGGCTATCTGTAACGCGTACTGTAGCTTACAGTCATCACTGAAACAATTTATTTTTGTCAGTAAACATAAAATAATCCATTTTGGATAGTTACTGACAAGTTTCGTTATTTACTGAGAACTTTCTCACATTTTTCTGAAAAACAACGCCGCACGCGAATCAAGTAAATATATTTTTGAGTCAGTAATGACATTTTATTACATTTCTGACAACATGGCTAAAAACTTTATTTTACATGTACGTGTCCAAAAACGTCAAACTGGGACATTTCGGGTACATTTAAGCTTAAACCGACACACGATATACCAACAAGGAGTAAAAATTTTCTTTTTCACCTTCCTTGGATGCCATAACAGTCCACCTCACTCCCAACTCATATAATCACATGTGAAATCACCCTAATACCCAAGAGACACCCTTTTATCCAACTTACCATTTTAACCAAATCTATTATCTAATAAACACTTACCAAGCTCATAGTTTTCATCACATCTTTCTTTCTTGGCTTCTCCTAGCCGAACACACACATACACACACACACACACACACACAAATTCTCAAATAATTTTTGAAGATCAAGTTAATTTGGGTATTGAATTCAAGAGTTTTGGGTTAATTAGGAGGTGATTGGGGTAAACTTGAAGCATTTGGGTCTTTTCTTGTTCTTCCTTGCCACATTAGAACACACCCTTTGTAAGTAATCATCAAAAATTTTCTAATCTTGTTCATATCATGTTCTTGTGATGTTTAATGATGTTACCAAATGCTAAATGTATATGTTTTGCTAAAATGAAAAAGCTATGGCTTGACATATGATAGCTAGTGCTCGACTTTTATGAAGTGTACATACAAATTAGAGTATTTCTTGCTTGTGTGGTAAATCTTGTTGCTTGGGGGTACTAGTTTGATGATACAAATGTGATTTGTGTTATTTACGCGAGTTTAAGTCGAAATATACACTTTTATGGTTATATACATAAATCGGCTCAAATAATAATTATGAAATTATTGGGGTTTTGAAAAACATAAAATTTTGGCTCAAGTGGTGAGATGGTGGAATTTTTATTTGAAAGATTATATTAGAGCATATGTCGAATTAACCGTAACTAATTATAATTAATTAGTAAAAATGCAATTTTTGGTGAAATTAAATGCTTTTAGCCAAATATAATTATTTTGGGTCGAATGGTATAGGATTTGACCATAGTTGACTTTTGAGAATTAAAACTTAATTATAAGTGTTAATTACGTTTAATTATAAAAAGTTACGTAATTATACACACAAAAATGGATTTTGGGCCAAGTGAGATTTTGAGCCCAACAAGGGGTGTTCGTGGACTGTTGGGCCGAGCCCAATACGAAACCCAACTCACTTGACTTTTGGACTAAACGCGATAGTGAACGTGTTAAATTGATTTTTAGAAATATAACGATATATATATATNACATGTGAAAAAATTAATAACAATTTAAACAATCAAATAATCCATAACTAACATCCGCATGTTTCGTCATGGATTCATGCATAACAATCTACCAAATAGTTCACATAAACACGTTGCAAACCTAGAGTTTGTAATCCAATTAATTAAAAATTAAACCAAAACCTAATTAGGTTTTATGGAATCGAACCCCCTTGATGCGTGGTTTTGTGACCTTACAACAGGTTTTACCTCTCGAGGGATCTCAAGAGGCTTACAACCCCCCCAGGCAGTGTACCTGACCGATGTAGTATAGGATAGTGGTAAGTAACGGGGATTGATCGTTCTCTCACAGGGAATAGGTGTTCGTTAGGATAGAAAAATACTCAAAATAGGTCTAAGGGTGGAAGGAAGATTTTTTTGTATTTTTATATTTTATGGAAACATTAATCTCGGTTTTTAGAGGAAGGCCCGGAATTAGTTGCCTAGTCAACTAACCAAGTTTTAATATACTTATGCAAATTAAAATAAATAAATATCTAAACTATTGTGGTTGTGAAACCAATATGGAGAAATTGTGGTTTTACCTTAGATTTCATTACTCCCTAACTATCTTTCTACCGGTTAATTGATATGTATGTTACTTGTGTGGATGAAGGGCTGTATTTCTAATACTCATGGAGTGGCATACCAATGATTCTCTCCAATTCTATTGAGCTCTTATCTCGCCCTACTGCATGCCCGGCACAGACCATAAGGGGTTGTAAACAGTGGCTCATGCGTTAAATATCCTTAATAGCCTAGTTATGCCTTGGCTACATGTTTCCCAAGACGTTCAAGCATGTTACCATAAAGGAGGTTGCCAGATTTTCTTGAGCCTAACATTGAATGGAACAATCATCCCAACAAAACAAGAAAAACACACACCAATTAACCAATAATTAATAGTTAGGTTTCAATTAGATCTAAGCAAACACTAGAGAATTTAGCTACACATGTTAATTAAAAGACAAGCAGATAGATAGACAACCAACACATAGAACATAATTGAATTGAATTAAAATGAAGACTTTATCTTTAATTAGCACTAGGGTTCCAAGGGGTTGGAAACCCTAAAAAGTACAGACAAATTCGTCTTTAGGGTTTGGCCCTAAAAAGTTCTCCACAAGTTCCACACTAATGAATGAAATTAGAAACTATATATAGATTATTACACTCTGGACGGCGGTCAGGTTACAAAAGGGCTGACGCCGTCAGCTTCCGGCGCGCCATTAGGTTTCTTCGGATGGCCTAAGATCACCTTCTGACGCCGTCACCTTATAAACCTTTCTGGGCCGTAAACTCCTTTAATTTATAAACGACGGCGCCCAACGCCCCCGCCGCCCCGGACCCCGCCGCCGGCCCCGCCCCCGCGGTATGCGCGCCGACGCCCCACCGCGCCCCCCCGCGCCCGCCACCCATATATTACCCTATACTGTATTACACTACCTATATATATACTATATATATACTATTACCACCAATATATTATATATATAATATATATATCGTAACCTAAAAAGGCTAAATGGTTTTCGGGCTAAAATTGGACTATTGGGCCCAATAAGGGATTTTCGGCCCAATAAACATTTGGGGTGACGAAAATGAGTTTTGGAACATATTTGAGCTTACGATGATTATTTTCATATAGTGAAATCATTTATATCAATAAATACTAAATTAAACTCATTTTTACCTAATAAGCCTAATAATTGGATTATTAGCCAAATTTAACGAATATTGACTTTCGTTGACTTTTTGGATTATTTTGGCTAAACGTTGATTTTGTATCGAGGTTTATGGACGATAAGTAACTATAAAGTTAATAATACTTATGACGATAAATAAACTTATAACGACTAATATATACGAACGTACTAAAAGTTTGCAAAATGGTTAACGATACGTATTTTTGAGGAATTTGCAACATTTGAGAAAGATGGAAACGTTGAATAAACAAATGGGTCATGCCCAAATTTTCTAAAAAATTATAACACTTAGAGTATTTTGCTAAAATACTTGCACTTATTTAGTTTTCTAACTACAAGGTATTTATTTCAAATACTTATAATTAATATTATATTATAAATAATATTTATTATATAATATTCCTACACTAACTCTATTGTTATATTATTTTCTCAAAGCATGTATAATTAATTTTAATTAATTACATACATAATTATAAACTTTACCTGATATATATGTATATAAGCTATATATATGTATTACTTATGAATTGTAACGATGAATAAGACGTACGGATGTTCCGTTGTACAAATTCTCACCATACACTTTCACCAGGAGCCATCACCAAAAATCTTTCTAATAAACTATTTTTGAAATGTACGTACCACACAACAAGCAAGAAATACACGAGCACATGGTAACGCATAAAAACCTTTTCAAAGGAGTCAAAACTTTTAAAATACGAAAACTAAGACGCTTGTCTTTTGAGAACTCTTTTACTGTACGAGACGTATTCTGAGATAACTATATACGTATTAGGTTGTGCCGACATCGTACCGTTGTGCCTATATCTCTTGATACCGTTGTGGTTTGCTCTAGATGCCAGTTGTGTCAGTTGTGATATTTTCCGTTGCTTCATATTGAGGTGAGTTCATACCCCCTGTTTTACTCGTTTTACAACTGTTTTGGGGGGAATACATGCTCGTTTTACTAAATCCAGTATTTGCATTACTTAGACAATGAATTGTTTACTCGAAAACTTTATGTGCTTGCTAAATTACTTGATCGGTTATTTAACCGCATGACTTGAGTTATCGTTACAAACTGGATCATTTTACTACGGACATAAGTGCTTGAAATGTATATGTGAGTTTATAGCCCATTTTCTTATAAGTACTGTTTTATAAGAAACATGCAAAAATTGTTTTCATGGACCTAAACTGAACTTGTTTTTACACACTGGTATGCGAAAGCCTAAGTTTGCTTGAATCCCACTTTGCCCACCATCGACAACTGTCAATTACTACTGGGAAACACGTATGTTATAAATAGATCTATTGAGGGTGACTCCTCCGTTCGGTTGGCCATACATCGGGCCAAAGCGGACGTATACCATGACGACCTCTTTGCCAAGTGACTGGGGATTATCACTCGCGATGTTGAAACTTAGACCTTGATAGATCTTTGAGCCTTTGGATCGTTAGTAATGTCTGTGTAATCACAAACACTCTAAAAGAGAATCTCTACTACTTGTATTGTTTAGCGGAATTATAAATACAAGCACAACACAAATACTAATAATGCTTTGATCCTCTATGGATCGTTTATTATCAACTAATAATGTTTTTCTCAAAAACGTACATAATGCATTAGCAAGGGTTCCTTTTATACTACAGGAAACCCTAACCCTTCTTACAAGAATCAAATAACAGTAAAACAATAAAAGATATTCTACAATTCTTGTCCTAAAATAAACTAAGTTTACATTCTACGGATTAACTATATCCGCAGAATCTTCTCATCCGCAGAAACACTGTCAGCAGAAACCAGCAAAGCTATCCGCAGTATTCTTTCAGCAGCATTCATTAGCAGTACTTTCTAGAATTCCCAACACGCGGGCACCTTTATTGTACTTATGCCTTTGGAATACTTTTGTCTAGTTCGGTTGTTGAGCTTAGTGTTGCATATAGAATTAGTGTGTGCTTGCTGATTTATTTGCTATGGTCCACTTGTGCTGATTTACTATATAAACTGAATTTGACTGTTTTTCTCCTGTCACTGCAAGTAAAGCGGAGGTCACTAGAACTGAACTTGATTTATATGTGAACATTTTTCACACTCGAAAACCTTGTGGTCCGACTTTATTGTTTTAAACGTAAACCTATGAACTCACCAACCTCGTGTTGACATTTTAGCATAGTATTTTAAGGTTTAAAGCGACAGATTACTATCGGAGGCTTTGGCAGGGCATGGCATGGTCATAGATGACTCTGATGTATTTGGGACCACTTTAATTCTTTTATGGGCTTATATTTCTACACTGTTTTTGGAACGTTGTAAACAACATACTTTTTGTTAATACAAATATCGCCTAAAAACGTTATTTATATTTTAACGATCTTTGCTAAGTTTTGTTAATGACAAGATACAAACTTTAGCTTGTAATAAAATATCACTTTAGTTTCTAAGTCTTATATAACTAAGCTTTGCATTTCTATTTAAACATAAACTTGTTTTATATTGTTTAAATGAAAGCTTTAGAAATATTCATTCATGAATATATTTTTATGTTTAACTTGACATGAATCAATGCATAGCTAAATTGATGTGACTTAGGTCTTTTAATAAGTGTTGTCACATCAAGTATTGAAGTCTTGCATGTGCTATGTGATTAGCAGCATGATATTTGGGTATAGAGTCTTGCATGATCTTGAATGTGTTGTGTTCCACATCATGTTTAAGTAGTTCATGCATCTCATATTACATTGTGTGTAATAAGTCTTGCCATCATATTTGTGTCATCCTTTCATGTCACACTCTTCAACATGAATAAGTGCTTTATGTGTGTTTGGCTCTCTTTGGCATTGATGATTGCATGAAGAACTCTTCATGGGGCAATGCACCTATGTGATGACTGACTTATTTGTAGGGATTTACTTTGGTTGCAAGGCTGTCTTCATCAGACCTGCGGAACCCTGGAGTCAACGGGCGGAACCCTTGTAAGGTTTCCGCCGGTTCGGCCAGAGCTGACATTTTCATGCGATAAATAGAAGGCCAACTTGCAAGAATCTTTATCCACTTTGAGCCAAAATAATCACATATTCTCCAAACATAACCCAGGGAACATTTTGACTTTGTGTTTCTTATGTAAGCAAGAAAGTCCCACAAGACAATTTAAGATTTACAAGTTTTCAACAAGAAGTTGCAAGACTTGTTAACTTAGGTCTAGTATTAAAGCTTGTAGTATACTCATGTATTGGTTCAAGTTGATCGTTAGTATTTTAGGCCTCAAAAACATAGGAGTCGGGAGTTGTTGTTAACCCTTGTAAAAAGAACTATCGGAGTGGTTACCCTTGGTAAAAGAACCGACATCTCGCTTGTGTCGGTAAAAAGGAATATAGCGACGTTAGGTGGTTTACTTGAACAGAACTCGGATTTAGCTTAGTACCGGATAAAGTGTAAGCGACGTTGGTGAAAAAGTTTCTTCACCGAGAAGGAGTTTGTTGATAGTTTGCTTGAAACCCGAGTTGGACACTCGGGGCCGTGGACGTAGGGCAAAGGACAAGTGAGGTCCTTGTAGCCGAACCACGATACAATCGGTTGTGGTTTGATCGTTCGTCTCTTTAACATTGCTTACATATATATGGTTGATTATATATATCTTTGGGTTCTTCAAAGTACTCCATTCATATAATTAAAGCAAACGTCACAATATATCTTTAACTAAAATGGTAATTTGTAATTGATAATTAAATTAAAAAGCGTAAACATTTTCACCCCTTCTAGTTTCCACATATTGGCATCAAGAGCTACGTACTTCAAGTTCCCTAAAATATATTTATTTTAAAACTTGAATCGATCCATGATTTTGAAAACTCAAAGAAGGGAAATTTATTTCAAACTACCTGCTATTGAAAAAGGAAGTTTTCTGAAGGAAAAGTAATTTTGAAAGCTATTTAAATCATGATCAAGATCTTTGCATGTCATTTATTGTGATTTCAAAACCAATGAAGGTCAAGTTTTGATAATCAAAAAGGTAATTCCTAATCTTTATAAAAATATTAAGCTAGAAAATGATTACAAAGCCTTGCAAGAATTGAGCTTGAAAAAGTCTTTTTATGTTCAAACGGCTAGATGATTATTTGCGAAAAATTTCTAAACGTCACCAAGAAAAATGTCAAGTTCAAAGATGAGCATTTGATCTTACATGTGAATTGGAGTCTTAGAAAGACTAATAGATCACTTACTTAAATTTTTATTAACATGTACTACGAGTTTTGAAGTTTGAATTGAAGGCTACAAGTGAAGACGAGACATGTGTGTTGATGGAACTGCTTGTGACATTACGGAATTGAAACGGAAGTGGACGAAGACATTCAAACTCGTATACATGTATAATTTTCAAGTTAAGTGCTATCTATTAGTCTTTCTAAGACTCCCAATTCACATTGTAAATCAAATTTGTCATCTTTGACTTGACATTTTTCTTGGTGACGGTTTAATATTTTCCAAATATCATTAGCGTTTGACATAAATGACTTTTTCAAGCTCATTCGTTTGGCAGGCTTATGTAAATCATTTTCTTTAGCTTTAATATTTTTTAAAGATTGAGGAAATACCCTTTTTTGATTATGCAAAACTTGACTTCAATTGGTTTGAAATCACCAATGAAATGACATGCCAAAGATCTTGATCAATTGATTTTTTACATAGCTTTCAAAATTATTTTCATTAACAAGAAAACTTCCTTTTTCAAATAGCGGTAGTTATTTGAAATAAATTTCCCTTCTTTGAATTTCAAAACCATGGATCGATTCAAGGTTTTTAAAATACCAATATATTTTAGGGAAGTTGAGTAACGTAGGGCTCTTGATGCCCAATTGTGGAACACTAGAAGGGGTTGAGCATAAGTTTACCAGCTTTTAATTTAATATGCATTTACAATTTACCATTTTAGTTAAAGATATATTGTGCGTTTGTTATTATTATATGAATGGAAGTATTTGAAGAAACTCAAGATAATATATAATCACAACACATAATTATGATAAGCATGTAAGTAAAGAGATTATGAACGATCAAACCACAACACGATGATTTACTCGTGGTTTCGGCTACAACGACCGTCACTTGTCCTTGCCCTACGTCCACGCCCGAGTGTCAACTCGAGAGTTTCAAGCCACTACAAACTCCTTCTCGGTGGAGAACCTTTACACTCGCTTACATTTATCCGGTACTAAGCTTAAATACCGAGTTCTAGTTCATGGTGAACCAACCTGAACGTCCGCTAATCCTTTTACCGACACAATGGCTAGATGTCGAGTTCTTTAACCAAGGGTACAACCACTCCCGGATAGTTCTTTACAAGGGGTACAACAACTCCCGACCACTATGTAGTTTTGAGGCCTAAAATACTAACCGATCAACTTGAACATACATATGAAGTATAAAGCTACCAAAAGCATATACTAAGACTAAGTTAACAAGATCATAATAACATTCTATGTATAGAAACATGTAATTCATATCATATAGATACTTGGAAGCTTCTTGCTAATAAGATAAATCACACAAGTCAATGTCCTGGGTTAGTTTGAGAAATATGTGGATTATTTGGGCTCAAAGTGATAAAGATTTTCTTGCAAGTATGAGCTTCTATTTATACTGCATGAAATGTCAGGTCATAGCGAGAACGCGGACCTTCAAAAGGGTTCCGCCCGTTGACTCAGGGTTCAGCCAGGTCGATGAACGCACTTGCACACAAAGTAAAATACCTACCAAATATGAATAAAGATCACATCACATAGGTATGGCATTGACTCATGAAGATCTTCCATGCAATCATCAATGCCAAAGAGATCCAAACACACACAATGCACAATTAAATCATGTATTGATGAGGTGTGACATGTAGTTGATGACACAAATATGATGGCAAGACTTTATACACACAAAGTAATATGAAGATGCATGAACTATTAAACATGATGTGACACAACACATTCAAATCATGCAAGACTCTATACCACAATATCATGCATAGCATAATCATAACTAAGTATGAGATAAGTCAAACACACAATCTTTCCTTAATCATTATTGACAAGAACTAGTTTGAGCATGATGTGATAGGACAACCTAGCATATATGTTAGGATGACATTTAGATTCAAGCTATGCAATGTCATTGTTAAGTTAATGCTAACATGATGCTTTCCTAATGTTGCAAGCAAGAGACATTTATGTGCAACTCCTATTAAAGAAGATAGCAAGACCATACATAGCACATCATACTTGAAATGCTTGATGTGACAACTCATATCAACTTAAAGGCTAGACTTCATCCTAACACATAGCACATGCAAGACTTCAATACTTGATGTGACAACACTTATTAAAAGACCTAAGTCACA
>LBNU01020346.1:26044-39775 GCA_014162995.1 Artemisia annua | reverse complement strand
GTTGGGATCAGGCCTGGAGTTGGGAAGATGAGGAACAGGAGGTACATTGCCCGAAAAGGCCCGTTGATCGTTTACGGGTCCGAGGGGGCGAAATTGGTGAAAGCTTTTAGGAATATACCTGGTGTCGAGGTTGCGAATGTGGAGAGGTTGAATTTGTTGAAGTTGGCACCTGGTGGGCATTTGGGTAGGTTTATTATCTGGACTAAGTCGGCTTTCGAGAAGCTCGATTCGATTTACGGGTCGTTTGAGGAGAAGAGTGAGAAGAAGAGTGGGTATGTTTTGCCGAGGGCGAAGATGGTGAATGCTGACTTGGCTAGGATTATTAATAGTGATGAGGTGCAGTCGGTTGTGAGGCCGATTAAGTTGGAGAAGAAACGGGCTTGTATGAAGAAGAATCCATTGAAGAATTTGAACACTATGTTGAGGTTGAACCCGTATGCTAAGACCGCGAAGAGGATGGCGGTCATTGCCGAGGAGCAGAGGTTGAAGTCTAAGAAGGAGAAGCTTGATCAGAAGAGGCAGCCCATCTCAAAGGTATATATCTAATTGTGTTTGATTATACTATTGTTTATGATGAATTGATTTTATATAATGTTTGGTTTACTTGTATTGTTTGGTTAAAGTATTGTTAGATGTGCATAGCTAAGTTATAAGTATGTTTATGTATGGTTAGATTAGATTTAATCATTAAGGTGATAATTCAATTATAATTAAATTGGTGTGTGCTCTAGTTTTATTGATCGCTGTTTTTTGTTTAAGTGATTGTAGCGTATGGTTAGGAATTAGTATTGTTTGATATGGTTATTGCTGAAGTTTAGAGGGATTGTGTAATTATGTGTAGTTTTAGTCTTTTTGTTATTATTGAAATGCATGTTTTTAGAGATAGAATACGGCACAACATGATTTGCAATCTCAAAATTTGTTGATGTTTATGATATACCATGATTTGCAAGCATTATTTTATGATGGTCTACTTATTGTTTTAATTTGTTGTTGCTTTGGAAATGGTTTGTGTTTTTATGTGAAATTGTGTGTTTACATATTTGATTTTGATTTGTCATTTAAGCAATGCCAAAAGCCTAAATGTTTTGGCTACATCAATGTTGATGTAAGGTATTTGGTTATTTCAAACTTTTTAATGTGGCATTTAAAAGTATATTTGGTCACTACCATGATAGTTGTATCAGAATATGTTTAAAGTAATTACAATGATTGGTGCCCTTAAAACTGTATGATAGTTGTATCATAATATGGTGAAATGTTAGTAGGTAGTTCTTCGCATAACACTGATTTCTATTTTTCCTACTAATGTTATGTATTGTTATTGCTGTTGAAAACTGGTCTTAAATCATTTTACACTGCCGATACTTCTATTGACCAAGCTAACATTCTTTTTGTTGACGTAAAAGCTAATTCTTTTTATCAATATTAAGATTGTTTTTTTTGGAAGAACACAAGCTCATATAGCGTGTTGGTTTAAGTACTGTGGTATTTCAAAATGGATTTTTCATCAGACTTTCTGCTTGTTTTCTTTTGTATCCGTCTATATTCTAGAAATAGCATGATCATACTAGTGCTTTACTCTACCGAGCTATTCTAATTGCATCTTTTACTCATTATTGAAATTGTTATTTGAACAGGAGGAAGCATCAAAGATCAAGACAGCTAGCAAGGCATGGTACAAGACTATGATCTCGGACAGTGATTATGCTGAGTTTGATGTGTTCACCAAGTGGCTTGGAGTTTCACAGTGATTTATCTTTTTGTGTTGAATCGGTTTGTTAGGTTTCTAAAACCATCCCTGATAGAAGTTGATACTAAGTACGTTTTGTTCCATCGTTCTGCTAGACATAAGTTTTTATCTGTGTTCTGTTGCTGCTGGTCTCGTCTAGCAGCGAGTTTTGTTATGATTGAGCTTTTAATTAAAGACGACTTATCTACCTATTATTATGCAATATTTGTTTTTCATGGTGCATTTGATGAAACAAATATGCTTCGACTAGATAAACCCCTAGTAAAATTTGATGCTAGAAACAAATTTGCTTCTTTTGGTTTAGCTTGTGCCTTTTGCATACCATTTATTTGCAGTTTGGTCTGCATAATGCTTCTTTGGTTCCAAAAGATGTTAGCTTTCGTTTTACTGAATGCCTTGTTTAGTGAAATATTTTTGAATGAACACTTTATGATCCATAATACCAAAACAAACTGTGCACTTTTATTTTACCAAAATGTTCATTTTGGGCGAGCATCTGTTAGATGTAGGACAGCTGGTAAAATCAAGGACTCATAAACTAGTCGCGTTTCCACTATTTAGCTAGGCGCGCATCCTGGATGCTTACGTGCCTGTGCTTATATGCTCCTGGATGACATGTGCGCCTGTCAGAAACAAAAACAACGTATGCATCCGAAGATGACAAATCCAAGCGCACTACATATGGATGCTTATGTGCGCCTGGATGTCATGTCTTATGTGCATTGTCAAAAACCAAAAACAACATAAGTATCTGAAAGAGGGCCATGGAAGCTTATGCCTAGAATACAAAAAGGACCATCGAACCTTACGTCCACCTGAAATAGAAGAGGTTTATTGGTTGAAAGAAAAATTGTAAAAACACTGGCGATGGATGTTGTGGAGGTAGGTATGCGTGTCAATCAAAATAGTTATTCTTTCATTACAATATGCATCCTTTGTGTAGAAACCATTATCCCGGGCTTTGTGTCATGAGCAATTTGCCCAAAAAAAAGTGAACAGACCAGGAAATCTTAATCGTACCTCTTGATTCAACGAGTTTGCCAAAGACTTGTCTTAGATATATCTCTCTTTTTTCGTCAAAATAGATGAATAAATGGTAGTGATGGGAGAGTCAGGTGACACAAGATTTTAGCCGAACAATCAAATCCAAAGTTAGCCTTCACTTGGCAGTCTAAAAGTTGAGACACTAGAAAGCTACAAGATTTTGTCCAATGTGACACTATTCTTAGTATTGTCTAAGGTTCGGCTTGGTATGCATATTCATTTCATTAGAATCATTTTTTGATTTTTTCTATTACTCAAGTCATGATCCAATTGGTTTATGGCATGTTAGGTTCTAAATAAATCTAGCTGATTCATGATAGTAATTTTAAACTGAGATCTCTAGATTGATGGATAATAAAAACATGAAACCAATTTGATATTGCTTGTTAAAGTTTAAGATACCTTGCACACAAAAGAATCACTGACACGAATATTGAAAACCAGACAACAAAAAGGAAAACCATGATGGAAACAAGTTTCATCCGCGAGCACACCATATCAAGAATCAATGCACATTGAACTTGTAAGAGTTTACTTTAAGCAGGAGAAACATCTCCTGAAAGTAGGGCTTCATTCATAAACCGCTGGAAGTTCTTATACGATGAACCACCAACATCACTAGCTTCTCTTGCTTTTCTTTTCCATTCTTTAGCATTTCTTCTCATTTCTTTCCCTTTCTCCCCTTGAAGCATTTCCTTAACAAGAACTTCAACTTCATTTCGCTTCACATCATGATTAATCTCCATCCCGATCCCCCATTCAACACAAGCATATCGACAGTTTGTTTGTTGATCCGAAAAGAAAGGCCAACATATCAAAGGAACACCTTCAAGTATGCTTTCAGTAGTAGAATTCCATCCACAATGTGATAGAAATGCACCAACCGACGGATGGGCTAAAACTTGATCTTGTGCACACCAATTGACGAGCAGTCCTCTATCTTTGATTTCATCCAAGAAATCTTGAGGCAGCATAGTTGAATCTCTCATTGTGACATCAGGCCTAACAACCCATAAAAATGGTTGCATACTATTTGCTAAACCCCAAGCAAATTCAATCAAGTGTTGTTCGGTCATAGTGGTCACACTTCCATAGTTGATATAGATTACAGTACCCTCTCCTTTTTGGTCTAGCCATTGCAAACATGTCACGTCTGGCTTCCACAGACTCGAGTTGAGTGATTGAACTGGACTATTGTCAGGCACATATTTGCTGGCTAGTAAAGGAAGTGGGCCTATTGTATAAATGTTGTAGTACTTGAACTTTGAAGCCATTGCTTCCAATACTTTGTGCTCCAATGCTTCAAAAGTATTGAAAATGATCGCCGAAGCCTTCAAGTTATTCTGGGCTTCTTCTCCCATAAAGTCAAACATGATATCGTCGGGATCAGTTGTTCTAATGAAGCTTGGAATATCTTTATAACGAATGTTGCTCATTCCTGGAATCCAATCAATTGGTTTTTCTAGTGTGCCATCCGTCAAATAGCTATCATCTGCAAACAATTTCAAAAAGTTATTAAAAACAATTTACTCGCTTTATCTAAATTCTATCATTTTTCGAAGTACTAAATGGCATAGAGACCTCAAATGTATGCCTAAAATTGAGAAAGTTATACATCACAAAGAGCATATCTGTTTTGGTCTTATTCAGTACTTGAATATTTGAAGTACCATGAAATTCAACATAAACAAAAGAACTATGAAACCTAGATAACAAAAGGACTGTAAAAATTGGTAAAGAAGTCAACTAAAACACATTTGTATCCGCTTGCTTATTAGTCCACTTTCAGGTTCATTAATGTAACTGGTCTGTTTTATTTAGTTACGATTTTATTTTACAAAACCAGAATTCTGGAGTATATTTTTGTTTTCAAAGAGTTCAGCTGAGTTTGGCCAAGACCATTGATTAATACGGAGTAAATCATACCATAAACCAATATCAAAATCAGGTTTAAGATCCAACGATCAATCAAAAAACTATAAATCCAAACAGAAAAATGTATACAACTTTCATAGTGTTTGGTCTACACAAGATATATAGCGTATGTGCTTATATGTACTAGTGTATACTGATGAAGCCAAGAAGAGGCCAGTTAGACCATTTTAATCGTCCTTTTTCCATTTTCTAGCTTTTAAAGTTAGTATAATTGTTTCAAAAGTTTTAGCACAAAGTCATGAATAAAAAAAAGCCATGTAGTGTGAGTGAGTACCTTTAAAGGGAACAATTCCCCGTTTGAGAAACTCACGATAATGCAAAAAACCCATGAAAGCACACGCGGGTGAAGTCCAAAACTGAACCTCCGGAATCCCTAAATCCTTAGCAGCTTGTATCGCAAAGGTCATCACCCCATCTCCAATAACACAACTCACCTTCGGGACCCCATTCGATTCATTCAACCGACATAACAAGTCCTTAAACGGACCTAAACATGTCTTTCTTGTCATGTCACAAAGCATTGGTATGTCCTGAGTCGCGTTTCTATCTGAGTATGGCATACCATCAGGTATGGTTTCAAATCGAAAGTCCAACAAACCTTTAACGGATTCTGGACCTTTGGACCGAATGAGACGTTTGTGATTAAACTCGGTGTTGACAAAGGTGATATGAAAGCCATTGGAATGAAGAAGCTTTGCAAGCTTCATAAAAGGGTTAACATGGCCTTGTGCTGGATATGGCACAAGAACTACATGAGGTTTGTTCTCACTACCCATTTGGTTTTAGCTTGTGAAATTTGATAGGAAAGTGTTACCATTATATAGAGGCTGGCTTACAAAAAATTGGCATGTTACCAGGACCAGGTGCGTTTACGAAAAAATAAACAATCCTAGAGGCACAATTTTTTTACTCGGTGCATTTAGGAAAACGCGAGGACTTCTACAAAAACTAACGCTACACCGTAAAAATTCACGGGTGTTCAATGAATCATAGTAAGTATAATAATCTAACTTCATACTGTAATAAACTTATACTAGTTATATTTAGTAAGTTAAATTCGAATCAGAAGCATATACTGTTACTAATCTTAAACAACTCAATCTAAATTATATGAAAGTCAATGATCATAAATAGATTTCAACATCCATTTTATAATTTGTTCCCTAGCGTCAGGCCGTTTCTAGGGATCTTTCAAAGCATCTTCTAATTTTTGTTACGTCAAAATAAACTCAAATACATTCTCTCTATTCTATCTAATTATCTAATAGATATACAAATTAAATTACCATGTCACCTCATTGTGTGAAAATACTTCTGTAAAACTTATATGATTTTAGCTGTTCTTATACCTTGGATTGTTTGTCATATCTCATTTTCACGTGCTACCAAATAGAGGCAATTAAATTCTACTAATAACCTTTGTTTTGTCATATCTCATCTTGATTTAGAGTTGTTTTAAATAGTTTTTTTTTTTGAACGGCAGTTGTTTTAAATAGTTACAAAAGATTATTGAAGATGAACATAACATTGTCTAAGTATTAATCATTTTAAGGAAACATTTTAGAAACACACAGTTCATCCTAAGACAACTCACAGATTCTGCATCTATATATTAGATTCTTTTAGAACAAAAAAGGTTGACTTTTTATTATTCAGTTTCAAATTAATGAAGAATGGATTTTTAAAATGCAACACGTCGTTGCTTGCCCGTTCTAAGTACTAACAAATTAATGATTACATTGATGATGTATGACAATGACTTTTTATTATTCAGTTTCAAATTAATGAAGAATGGATTTTTAAAATGCAACACGTCGTTGCTTGCCCGTTCTAAGTACTAACAAATTAATGATTACATTGATGATGTATGACAATATATTGAAACTGATAAACTAAAACTACAAAAAGAAAAAGCTAAAAGGTGGTGTCAAAAGAAAAACATATACTGTAATTGAAATGAGATGAAATTTTGAGCCAATTTTCATCACCTGAGCCAATTTTGTTTCTTTTTTTATGAATTCAGATTGGTAAAACTTAAATTGAACGCATAAAGTTTTTACTTATAACCTCCTAAAAATCATAGATAATTTTATTGATAAGGCATATCTTTTAGATATGTCACTGTTATTGTAGCAACATAATGTTCATAATCACATAGAAACAATATCTATTCCATAACATTTAAAAAAAAAAAAAAAAAAAAATGTTGTTAGCTCGATCATTCCAACTTGATATGTGCTAACAAAACAAGAAATACTGCACTGGTTTTAACCCACAGCCGAATCGACAACTCACCCATTTTCTAGCATCATTTAATAGTGATTGTTCGAGCAGATTGTTCAATTGCATTTTTCATAGGCTCATATACAATATCAACTTTTAAGTTTTTAAGAAGAATTCGTCGCTAGCTAAAAAAAATTATTCTGTAAGTATTGTCTTGATTCATATGCAAGAGATATCTACCAATACTTTATTAACTAGTTAAATTTAGATACTGACCAATAATGTCATATTTAAGAGCAACTATGAGCATTAGTTTAATTCAACTTGTGTGATTAATAAAAGAGCTACATAGTATCTAAAATAGAAAGATTCAAGATCCAAGAATCTTTTGTAATGAAAGGCAATAAAAAATAAATGGTTTTATTTACTTGCACATTCTAACAATCTCATTGTAACATGTACATCACAATCTCACTAGAATATATACAAGACTTTCTCGCACTTGTATCATGATACTTTAACCCACAATCATCTACACCGCATATAATGTAGGATGACCACTCTCTCATATTAATTACTAATACATTCTAAAACTTAAAATTTAAGCATTACAACTATAAATGCATGTTATACAATTAACTTATGTACCAACATATATATTTAACACCTTACATTAATGTTATTAAAACACCCCTCAATGAAAAAATATAATCAATAAACCAAATGGTACAAATCAAACAAGAATACTCTCCTCAAACACACTAAAACATTTTTGAAATAAAAATTAATACAATCTATCAAAAAACAATTAAAATGTCATGTCTATCTTTTTACTATCTACTTTTAACATAATATAGTTTGTGCATTGATAGTAAATTACTTAAATTATATTAACTGGATATCTCTCTCCATCTCTGTTTAATCTCATTCTCTAAAATGGAAGTCGATTCAACTACGATTAATATCACAGAAATACAAAAGGAAAGAAAGGGAAAAGCACCCCTTTTTGCAACACCTCAAGGTGGTGCAAGCAGCAGTAAAACAGTACTGATAAGTAAACTCCACGGGTTAATTTTGAGTGCATATAAACGCATATACACCTGCATAGGAACTATTAAGTCTAGTAAATTATCATGTGATCCCAAAAAATAGGTTTCTTTTTTAGTTTAAATCCTTTAACATAACCCAAATCGACCCATTTCTAAGTAACTGGCCGTACTTGCCAACTCTAAAGTAATATGCATTGCCATCTCGCTGCATATGCATATGTCACATACATTTTATGTAGTTCTTAAAAACATATTATATACTAAAAGCCCATATGCATAATGTGCTTTAGCTAAGCCCCAAACACCCTCATCATTAGAGCTTTGTCAACCTGTCATTTTGATAACTTCTTGCACATTGATATGCTATCCACAACTAGAAACAACTCTATAAAGGTGCTAGTTTTTGAAAATTTGCATAGCCTTTTTGTCCTCAAAGAAGTAGATCAAAAAGGGACCATTTGGTCGGTTTCAAAGTCTTTTATTTCAAGTCGACCAGTGTCTTCTATTTTTGTTTGTTTACCTTGATTGGGAATAATTCTTTGTGATTTTGCACAACATTACTATCTTTTTTGGGCACTAAATGCCTTTGTAAAGTTGAACCATCCACCACTCAGATTGTTGATGGATGTAAATGCCTGAAATTTCCCGTCCATTAGAATACATTACAGGATATTTACTTTATTAGATTATCCATTACAAATTTACCTATTAGTTTAGTACTACTATACTACTGATCTACTAATATGATCCGAGTATCGAGCTCCTATTTTTACTATCTATTTACCTATCACATTGAAAAACGCCTTTTGTTTTCTGATACATAGTTTTGCAACTTTATTGTAGTTTGGCTATAATTTTGCAATATATTTAACAGTTACTATGTGAAACAACGAAGTTTAAGAACAATATTTTAGAAACAACAGGCGTTTTTCAATGTGAAATATTATTCTTAAACTTCGTTATTTCACATAGTAAATGTTAAATATATTGCGAAATTATAGCCAAACTACAATAAAGTTGCAAAACTATATATCAGATTTGGGTTTAATGTAGTTGGCATTGCGGCGGTGATCTTTAATGTAGTTGGCATAGTGACGGTGACTGCTATGTGATTAACGAAAACCCCGTCACATAGCTCGATCATTGATCAACTATATAATTCGGAATACAATGTTAGATTATAAACCCCAATAGAACCCTAAGCTCATCTATACGATGAATCACGTTGTGGCAATCACTTATATACCACTCACTAAGCCCTATAATAGGTGTCCATTATATGAATATGCCACAGTTTTAAAAAAGTCACTGTCAACAACTCACATTTTTTACTTTAGGAGCATCATTAAGCCTATATGAAGCATAAATGTTGTCAAAACTAGTAACATTTAATCCCAGTATAATGAATAATCAAATAACTGTTAGATATTAGGTAAGGTTGTGATGATGAACTCAGGTTTTCATCATCATCACCGATGTCATAAACTCCTACGGCGTACAAAAATATTTTGTTCTCATTTGCAAGTACTGTTTAATCAAGAAAACTAACAGCTGAACATTGACACAGATGAAAAGAAAAGTAAGAAGATTCACGCTATCCACTGAGATAATGATACGAACCGAGTCGATAATGAGATAAAAGAACAATAAAGATAGAGTAATCGACGTTCGAGAGGTCGAATAAGCTCTCCCAATGGTTTATATTAGTGAGATAAACCGACTCCCCAATTGATTAACAAATCAATACTTCATATTCATTCCACATAATAACAATTACAATCCTAATACCCTATTTATAATAGACTTAACCTAATGCCCTAACTTTCTCACCAAGAAATATAATAAAAGGAAACTAAATAAAATAAATAATTAATAATAATAATAATATAATAATGCAGGATCGTATCAATACTCCCGCCCCCAAAAACACCTTGTCCTCAAGGTGTTACTTCACAACGTCACATTGAGTAATTCCGAGATCCCATGTTCTTCTTTGAGCAGGAACCGGTTCTTGTTTCAACCAAACATTAATCGAAAGATGTCCAAGACAGATCTCACATCCCAACTTCAATATAAGCTGCCATATAAACATCTTATGATGTTCTGCTTGATTTTGCTTGATTTTTCTTCCCAGCGGAACGGAACTTTGCTCAACAGGTGCAACAATAACGTGTGCAACAGCAGGTGAAACAACAACAAATTCGTTCTTGTTAATCATCCCATCTGATTCGAGCACCATAAGAGGCTCATCCAAGTCATCTATTAACTTCTGCCCTAAATCCTTATTTGCTGCCAAAATTGGCTCCGTAAAATCAGTTTTCTCCACGGCTGACGTAACCATAAGTTCCTCCAAAATAAGACCATCTTCACTAGTTTTTCTGGGTGTCATAGGTTTGTTTGAATCCTCGATAAACTGAATTTCTGCCATGCTGTTATTTTGGTTACTGTAATCCCTTGATCTGACCTCCATTAATTCCCGTCTCTCAGCAAGTTTTTCTTTAATCTCCCATATATCCATCTCCATACTTTGCTGCAAAATTGTTATCCGCATTTCAGATCTCACTGTCTCCTTATGGACCTTTTTGTAAGCATCCATACTTGCTCGATGCTCTTCCATTATAGCCCGCCATATGTGTGCCATTGATACCCGACAATAGTGATTCGAGTGAACAGTAACTTCTGGATGAATAGTGTTCTGATGAACAGTATTTTTTATTTTTTTTGAAACCCTAGAATCGAACCGCTCTGAATACCAATTGATACGAACCGAGTCGATAATGAGATAAAAGAACAATAAAGATAGAGTAATCGACGTTCGAGAGGTCGAATAAGCTCTCCCAATGGTTTATATTAGTGAGATAAACCGACTCCCCAATTGATTAACAAATCAATACTTCATATTCATTCCCCATAATCAGAATTACAATCCTAATACCCTATTTATAATAGACTTAACCTAATGCCCTAACTTTCTCACCAAGACATATAATAAAAGGAAAATAAATAAAATAATTAATAATAATAATAATAATAATAATAATAATAATAATACTAAACTATAATAACGCAGGATCGTATCAATACTCCCGCCCCCAAAAACACCTTGTCCTCAAGGTGTTGCTTCAAAACGTCACATCGAGTACTTCTGGGATCCAAAATTCTGACTTGTAATTTCATAGCTTGCTGATCATAGTGAAATTGCAAAATAGGCTTAAACCTAGAATTCTGTTCTAACCATGTCCTAAGCCCATGTTTAGCATGCCCCCACAAGTGTCTCCAAGACTGTCCATGAAAGATGTTGTACGTGCACTTCAACTCCATAACAAGTTTGAACATGTTATGGCTTTAAATTGTCCCATGAACCCCCTCTAAACATATTCTCTTTCAGAGCATGAATTTGTCCAACATCAGGTTCATTAAGGAATCCGTGTGCGTGTGAGTTCCCTTCTGTTTCCACCTCCATAGCGACCTCACTTAAGTTGTTGAGTAAATTCTGGCCTAAATCTTCCACTATCATGATTGGTGTTGTAAGAGCCTCCTCTTCCACACCTGATGCAACCTTGACTCTTCCAGGTTACTACCATCTTCACCACTTCTTTCTGCAGCCATAAAAGAACAATAAAGATAGAGTAATCGACGTTCGAGAGGTCGAATAAGCTCTCCCGATGGTTTATATTAGTAAGATAAACCGACTCCCCAATTGATTAACAAATCAATACTTCATATTCATTCCACATAATCAGAATTACAATCCTAATACCCTATTTATAATAGATTTAACCTAATGCCCTAACTTTCTCACCAAGAAATATAATAAAAGGAAACTAAATAAAATAATTAATAATAATAATAATAATAATAATAATAATAATAATAATAATAATAATAATAATAATAATAATAATAATAATAATAATAATAATAATAATAATAATAATAATAATAATAATAATAATAATAATAATAATACTAAACTATAATAACGCAGGATCGTATCAGATAAATATACATAGATACATATATTGCTCACTTGCTCATCAAATAATTTTATAGAGAAAAAGAAACATCAACAAAAAGAAGCAGACATACTAACATTACTTCATTATCAAACAAACTTATGTATTTGCAGGTTTAGAATCTTGCTTCAGTATATATCTTTAAACCCTTTTTAGGCAGACACTTTCTAGTTTTATAAACTAAGCCTAGTACTCCCAAAATTTTAATTAAAAATTAAAATTTGACCCCGAAACTAATTATCTTTCAGTAATGTTTACACTCAAATGCAGATATCAATATTTTAACAGCTAAACAATTAGAATGGAATTTTAAAACTTAAAAAGAGAATGGATTTATTAAAAAGGATCGAAGTTTCATCAGGATCATAATAAGGGAAGAACCGACATGCATTGCCAACAGAACCTTCTGGATTTCAGCAAGCTCTTTCTCAAGATTATCTTCTTGCATTGCTAGCTCCCGAGTGGCCTCTAAATTCTTTTGAGCTAATTCTGCCGTCTATAAACACAAAAAACTCAATGACGTTGCAACAAAAGCTCCAAAAACGTGATTCTAATGTCTAAATTTCAAGAAGTAACATGCAAAGTAGCTTTTGTGTAAACATGCAAACATATTTCTCGTCAGCTTGACAAATTTGTCCACGAATCATAGAGACAAGCTCATGTCGAGTATTATGACGTATAGTTACTTTTTCTTACCATGGCTTATTTGCCGATTAATTAATCAAGTTCAAGTATCATGATGTGCAAACTGAATTGGATAACGCAATATACTATTTCTAAAAATTTCACCACTCTAGAATAAAACTAAGATAGCTTCATAAATAACGCTTATAATTATTTGACGATCACCCTCTTTAAATCCACATATCAAATCTCGAAACAAGTTTATAGCAACTTCCAAGATTTTATCCTCTTTTTTTTTATAAAGAAAAAAAATAAAAAAATAAAATAAAAAGGAAGCTCATTAAACTAGTACATTGCTTATTAAAACCATTACATTCGAACAAATAAAAAACGCAAACATTCTCTCTCTAGTGTGGGCGATTTCTGCCCCCATTCTCTAATTCTTTTTTCCTCTAATTCGATCCATGTTCTCTTGTTTTCCTTATTCCTATTGATTATAGTGATTAACATTCTTGTTCATCATTGATTAATCTCTTTGGGTGATGTAAATCTTGAGTTTTGTGGGTCGAATTATTGAAAAAACGAATTAGGGTTTGTCACACTTCTCGTTTCTTGTGTGAGGGGTCAGAAAATCGTTTGTGGATTATCCCTATCTGTTCTTATCATTATCAATAATTTCTTTGGGATTCTCTATCCGTGTTTTAGAGTCCTTCACCAACCGTTGTATGAAACTTGTGAACCGGGCTTCCAGTCGAGGATGATTTTAAGATTCAAATCTAATATGGTGGCTTCTGTTTGGTATTTGTAAGTTAAGTTTCTTTGGTATCTTATTCAAAAATCCTTGACTGCATCACTTAAATTCTTTTGCTATGGATCGTTTATGGGTGGTTCGATCTTCTTTGATGGCTTGATGTTTTGTATGGGATCGGAGCCTGCTTTCTTTGATGGATGTAGGGTTCGGACCCTATTGTATGTTGTGCAAGTTGAAGTGTTCTTGCATGGAAGTAAGTGGACAGCCATAGTGACTTTGAAGGCTCAAGATTATTTTTGATAGTTTTGTAATTTTATTTACTTTATATTATTGGTT
>LBNU01020346.1:0-26035 GCA_014162995.1 Artemisia annua | reverse complement strand
GGTTCATTTGTGTAAGTTATAAGAATGGTGTGTCATTCTTATATGAGAGTCTGTAAGTGTCCTTTGGGACTGAGTCGAGGGAGTCACCCTCGTCCTTTGTACTTCAATGTTTTTTTGGATAATGCATTTTACCAGGGTGAATAAACCCTTTTACCCAAAAAAAAATAAAAAACGCAACATACTACTCATTGTATACCTGAGTAATGGGCTCCTTCAACGACATCCTAGTAACCCGAAACCTTATCCCGAGCTTCTGAAGCTGCCTAGAATACACTCTAATAATCGCAGCCGAATTCCTAATCCTTTCAACCAAATTCACACCATTTCTCGAAATTGGTTTGTTAGGCTTGAAGTTTCACAGTGATTTATCTTTTTGTGTCAAATTTGTTTGTTAGGTTTCTAAAACCATCTCTGATAGAAGTTGATACCAAGTATGTTTTGTTTCATCGTTCTGCTACATAAGTTTTTATCTATGTTCTGTTGCTGTTGGTCTCGTCTAGCAGCGAGTTTTGTTATGATTGAGCTTTTAATTAAAGAGTTCACTTCAAGCATGAGAAGCATCTCCTGAAAGTAAGACTTCTTTGATAAACCGTTGGAAGTTATTATACGACGAGCTACCAACTTCACTAGCTTCTCTTGCTTTTCTTTTCCATTATTTAGCATTTCTTCTCATTTCTTTCCCTTTCTCCCCTTGAAGCATTTCCTTAACAAGAACTTCAACTTCATTTCGCTTCACATTATGATTAATCTCCATCCCGATCCCCCATTCAACACAAGCATATCGGCAGTTTGTTTGTTGATCCGAAAAGAAAGGCCAACATATCAAAGGAACACCTTCAAGTATGCTTTCAGTAGTAGAATTCCATCCACAATGTGATAGAAATGCACCAACCGACGGATGGGCTAAAACCTGGTCTTGTGCGCACCAATTGACGAGCAGTCCTCTATCTTTTATTTCATCCAAGAAATCTTGAGGCAACATAGTTGAATCTCCCATTGTGACATCAGGCCTAATGTTCACAGGGGTTTTTCCAACAATTCTTTGCTTTAATATATGTTTCATGATTGTGGTAGGGTTGTGTGATTGTGTAAAATGCAATAGAACAGTAACGGGTAAAAAGTGTGTATTAAACTTGACTTTATAGATAAAAGGTTGTAGTGATTTTCACAGATCGAAAATCATCTATTTATAAGTTCCTAAACGTTGCAATGTTTTCTCCAAACGTTGTGTTGTTTGAGAAAACGGTTTCTACTTAACTACCATAACTGCCTAACAATGGGCCTGTTTGGGTTAACCAGTTTTGACCCATGCTGCAGATAGAATTCGACCCAAATACATAACATAGACTAAATACAGAATTAAACTAAATATTGTCTTAACATAAAACATTAAACTTTGATCTAAAATCATTAGAAGGCTAACAATTTCCCCCCTAATGTTTTAGCATCAAATTTCTTCATGATTCTGCTTGCTGTGAACTTCAAGTAATGACATCAAAATCATTACTTCCTTGACTGCTGTGTTGTTCTCCATCTTCATCTTCCAGTTTCGTAGGAATTCAACATCCTCACCCAAAAATGCTCCGATCAAAGGAAACCCTGTAAGTACCGTACCCAAACGATAATTGACAGACCAAAGGACTGGATAAAGGAAGTTCACAGTAGAAACCTTTAAGGATTTTAGAAAAACGTACGTTCATGAAGCGTAGCGAACCATTGATCCGGCCTTTCTAGAACGTACATCCGAGCAAAACTTCGCCCGCAATCAACTTTGATTGTCGCCTTGATATCATCACATGAGCCAATTCCTGTTCCCGTTAGGTTCATCTTAAGATTCATGCAACCTAAACCCTCGCTTTAGACGGACGATGGCGGAGGATACTTTGAGCCTTCACAACAATCAAACACTCGACCACATCCAATTGAGCAGACTTTGGAACAAGCTTCGTTCCGCTATAGTGGTGCTTGCTCTCTACACGGATAAGGGGCCCTTTCAAAGCCTTGATTCAATCGAGCTTTTCGTACCGGATATCATATCCCTCTTGCTAGTAAGGAAGCTTATTCAAGAAACATCTCTTTGTTTAACTCCAACACTAGAAGGAATCGTTCCGAAGTGAAGCTGAATAAGAACCCCTTTTTGGTAGGAGCTAGGATTGAGCCTTAAAAAAACCCCCCGCCCCGAGAGTGTTAAGAAATGGGGAAGCAGAGGAGTTCTGTAGCCCAGGACGTCATAAGGCATAGGAGAGATAGAGAGTCATCGCAACAACCTTGTCTTAGTTACATTCCCTATAGCATTTCCACCGCAACCCTTTAACTTAGCCTACTTACCTAGCCAAAAAATGGACATACCAATAGTAGAACAACCGCTCTCTCCTTATGGAATGTTCTATTCTCGTGTCTAGAGCCGTCTCTCTGATTCTCCAAACAGAAGGGTGGGATATTGACTAGTACATACAATTCTTTGTAGATCACATATCCGTCACTCTAAGGACAAGGAGAGCCTGTTCAAATGAAAGGGAAACGCACGCGGGTCTCCCTCACCATCATCATCATCACTCCGGACATGAGGCAATATGCGAAAATTCTTCCTAATCAAAGTTAGCATCCCTTAGATACCTTCAACAACTCCCCAGACAATAACGAATGAGGTCCGACAGAGTCAAGCAAACAAAAGGAATGTGGAATGTGTATGGCAAGTACAGTGGCGAAAATGAGAAGAAGTTGGATAGCTTGTGGTGATGAAGCTTAAAAAAAAAAAGGAAAAAGGGTGTTTGGCACTAGTTTGTTTTTATAACTGTGAACGTTAAACTATGGTGTTCTTGTTAAACTTTCATGCTATCTTGCCTTAAGCATTATGACTTGGGTTTACAAATGTTTACTGTCTCATCTACTTGCGTTGAAATGCATGATATGCTGTCTTGTTGAATTTCATGTTTATGTTATTTTTACTAAATATCTGGAAAGATTCGCTAGCCCCCGTCAAAGTCCAATAAGACGAGTGTCTTGATGTCTAATTTTTATTCCTACCCGTTATACATTATTATATTTTGTTTTAAGAGTTTCAAAAATTGAAAATGCTCGTTGCGGGTCAACAACGGTGGACTGCCCTCGTTTAGAGTCCTGGCGGAATTGACGGAACCCTCACAAAGGTTCCGGCGCAGGCAAGTGTCGTGGTAACCCAGTGTTCTTGCGCCCCAACGGAACACAAGGAACCCTCCAGGAGGTTTCGGCCTGTGTAACCCGAAGGTTCCCGGCAGTCCACGGCAAGAAAAATTTGCCTACTTTCCAAATTCAAAATCTATAAGAACATCAAATCCTTTCGCTTTAGTGAGAAACTGATCTTCCTTAACACTCCATCAAACACTTAAAACCATTTTCATGCCACTAGAAACAATTTGGAAGCCACTTACCGCCCTAAATCAAATTCAAAAACCAAATAACCCAAGGAACCTCAAAAACGGATCCTTCAAACCTTCTGCAACACCTCAAACCAAAACATCTCCCCATGAAACTCATAGCATTGGATCTAGATGATCTTTCACTCAACCAAACTGCCATTGGATTGACTTCCAATGATGTTGAACGAAGCTGTTGTAATCTTTCCAAATCGATTTACAACCTCCATCGTTGTATGCGTGAACATTAAATCCAAACACTCATCTCATGACATGTTGTCCTGATAAATGTGATCACTTTTGAACAACCCAGACTCTGAACACCAAAACCATTTCTTCACTCATCTCAAAACTCAAACTAACCAAAAAGAATTGAGATGACTAAGTCCAACACCCTCATCCGAAACATCAAGAAAAACACACTAGGATTAGTGTAAAATCTTGTGCTTAAAACAAAACCACCCAATCAACCTCATTCATCTTCAAGTGAGTCACATTTTATATTTCTCGCAGCCCATCCAAGACTATTCAACCTCACAACACCAAACCTTCGAACACCAACAGGTAACTACTTTCAAGATACTAAATCTTGCAACTCGCACCATTTCTTCGCCGAACATGGGGAAATGAAATACATACCACACTTCACAACCAAGTGAGTCAACATTTCAGCCTTTTCAGACAAACTCAACCTCCATCACGCTCATATCCACCGATGGAACGTTTTTCAAACGTACCACCAACATCACATTACCGTCTATTTGGAACCTTACCGAAAAGACCTTTCACCAACGAGTCAAACCCTCTCCATTCATTGCTCACTCTTTGACGCTTGTATGTGTTAAATGACACATACCTTTTTACCTTTATAAAATGCGACTAAAACACCAAAAAACCGAGCCAAATATGCCAAATACTTGGTTTTGTGTTTTTACATGTGTGTAGGTACGGATATGTGAATTATAGACAAAATCAAAGGAGAAAACGCACGGAAAACGAGCACGGCGCAGGATTTTGGGAAAAGAGTGTATAGAAGCCGAAAAGCCGGGAAGGAAATTTACAAAATTTAGATCTCCAATTATGCTTCAACTTTCTAATCCTATGAACATTGATCACACAATATAGAGAAAGAAGTATTATGAATTCTGCAACAAAATTATGCCTGACTTGGAAAAAAATAATGAGAGACTTCACAAGCGATAGTCTATCTGGTCCACATGGAGCAATGTAGTTATGAGGCTGAACAAAGTAAACAAGTTGCGTGGCCTGTTAGTCGAATTCTATGGGCTGTGGTTGTCTGGAGATATGGTGAGCTTGTGCTAGTATGCAGAATCATAACCAACAAAAAGATGTTTACTTGGTTCTATCTATGCTTATAAGCTACATTATTGAGAAAAACCAGCATGAACGCGTCTTTGGTCTCATACAGAGTTAATCTTATGTGATACACAAGATAAATTCCCTCTATAGTCTAACCACTCTGCTTTTATGAAAATCGTTATTGTGCCCGCGTCAACACAACAGCCACTTTGACTATCTCTTAAGTAGCTTATTCTTTTTGGAACGGATCAAATAAGCACAAAATCTAGCCTCAACAATAATTACCTGCACTCATTGGAGTAGGTACCAAAACAATTATAAAAAGAAACCTAAGAGCATGTGTTGAAACTACTACTATATAGCCCGCAATTATCTACATCATAACATTTACCCATTATAACTGGATAGCATAATAGATTGTATTAATACTCAATTAGTCACCCTACTTTAGTATGAGCACTTAACCTTTCGTGTGATATTTATTCTGTTGTATTACATTTATAACATACTATATAATATGCATTATACTTTGAATACAAAATGGTAATGCTAATTGATGAATAAATGTTATTTTCCTAAACAACAGGTGCATCAACTATAATCATATAAATTTATATTATCTATATTATATTGATACCTACTTGTAGCCCCTTATCCCAGCCAGACAGATATTGCGCGCGATATTCCACATAATTTGTAGCTGACCTTCTAATTTAACTTTATCACTCCCACCTCTATACCATAGCGATATCATTAAACCACAATAATTTATATTTGCCGAGCGTCTATGCTGAGTCCATCTCTCATGCACTCCTCTAACCCACTCTTAGTCCTCAAACTTGACACCTTATTATGACTGTTAATTCAACTCGAACCAATGTTGTAATTGCACTATCAAAGATAGAATTTGCAGTTGTGTATGTCTGTTCGTACTTAGTTATTAGAATACACCAACACGGTAGACGCGATTCACTATTATGGCACTAATTTCTCATAGTATTCCCATCTCAAAAACTTAGATTGGACATGTAATTTGTTAGCTTCTGAAAAAGAATCGAACATAGGATTACGAAACTTGTATGACGACGAATCTATTCGTGCGATTAGCTTATTCATGAATGCTCCATAGAGCTTATATCTGAGAAGACGCCTACACTCTGACAATTTACAAACTCAAATGCTAATAGTATAGCTCCCTCCTCATTCCACTTGGAGGCTCTTAGTTAGTTATATAACAGGGATATAGGATCTAGAGTAGTGATCATGTAAGGTGAGAGTAGAAAGGAGCGGGAGATTATTAAGAGCCTTAATCTCATCGGTTATCAAGCTCTACCACCATAGCACATTATAATATCGTTTTTCAAATACTGTTATATAAAGTCTCGTTGGGGATGTCTTGGCGAGGGAGAAAAGATCATGGTGCACTTCGATATCTTGTTATTTCTGGGTGTGATCCAAACCATGAAATCTATCAATCTTATATTGAATTATTTTCGTTATGATATGTTTATTATTCTTCTCTCTTCTAAACCTCTCTCTCTCTCATCGAAACTTTCTGGGTCTTGAATTGTGCTTGGAGTAGGACGATTAGTCTACTTATTAAGCGCAAATATTGGATACTATCCATAATTCAGCATATACAAATTTATGTGTTGCTGTTACGTCACATAGTCAACATGAACAGCTCAATGACCAATTCAATCACAGCGGGAACAGCGTCTCAGATCATGGCATAAGATCTCTATATCTAGGAGATTGCCGTCTCTAAAAATTTTTGTGTGATTCAAATTTCGTCTGGTCATTGTAAGTGTTGTCCAGAAGAATTTTACCTATCAATATGATCTATATGCGATCTATCTTGAAGGTTATTTGTATTTAAGAACTCTCATCTAATGGAGGCCTATATTCTGTATAGAGCTCTTTGTATAAGTAATATCTAATTGCCCTACGATTTCTTATATCATATGTATAACTGTCTGATCTATGCTCCAACAATCTATGTAGAATCGAGATCATAGTTGTTAATTCATCTATTTAGAATTACTCTGTTCGAGATAGTTATCTAAATACTAAGTTGATAATATTGATTGAGATGAAAAGAGAATATATTGAGTTAGTTTTAATCACATGTCTGAGAACTTAGATTTTATAATGCAGTACTGTGAGTTATGTTTTTATCTGCCCTATCGATTTAGAACAGATATATTGATCTTGACTCTGTGATATCTAGTCGTTTACTGTGATGTTTGATTGATTAAGCTCTCTGTGATGTGAGTTCTAACTCTCAGTAGAAGAATGGAATACATGTGGAAAAGGTCTGTATATTGTGATTTGTATTAGTTGCACTAGAGTCATCATGTTATAGTTAATAAAAAACTCACAATAGTCTGAATATAAAGGGGTTAGTATTTGGGTATACTTTGTCTTTGCTATCGTATTGAGGGTGTTTTAGAGAGTGGCGATATGGTTTGACATGTTGTATCTAGGTTGACAGAATATAAATTATAATGCGTAAAAAATGCGCTAAACATGACTTATGAATCTACTTTATATTATTTGGTCTGAACAAATAATATCTCGTAAACGTGTATATGACCGAATCAACAATAATGATAATCACCAATCTTTAAAACGTAGAGTGGAATAGACCCTACGCTAAAAATTTATTAAGCTTAAGATACTAAAATTTGTACAAATTTATCACTAAACTAAATTTTAGATAATGTTGTGCCACATGTTGTTTAGGAAAACTAACATTTTCCATATGCCTTACATATAGATTACAATTTATGCATTATAATAAGATTTATTTTGAGTATACCAAAGAATATATCCCAGAGGTATGTAGCCTGCCCAACTCTAACTTGAATACGAGAGCACCTCCTCTAATTCTATATTTAATTTCATCTCAAGAAAACTTATGAGGCAACATATGTAGCAAATACTCCCATTTGACATTCAGGCCTATATNTTCATCTTCCAGCCTGACACCAAAATGGTCTTGACTTTTCTCTAAGTGCTCCATCCTTCATACGCCTCTTGTCCTTCTGCCTGGCAGGTCCATGGCCAAGTCATCTTTGCTTGCTTTCCCACCTCTAATGGCTTTTCAACCCAAGGCACTTGGGCAGTTTCATGATAGATTACAACTATGTTCACAGGGGTTTTTCCAACAATTCTTTGCTTTAATATATGTTTCATGATTGTGGTAGGGTTGTGTGATTGTGTAAAATGCAATAGAACAGTAACGGGTAAAAAGTGTGTATTAAACTTGACTTTATAGATAAAAGGTTGTAGTGATTTTCACAGATCGAAAATCATCTATTTATAAGTTCCTAAACGTTGCAATGTTTTCTCCAAACGTTGTGTTGTTTGAGAAAACGGTTTCTACTTAACTACCATAACTGCCAAACAATGGGCCTGTTTGGGTTAACCAGTTTTGACCCATGCTGCAGATAGAATTCGACCCAAATACATAACATAGACTAAATACAGAATTAAACTAAATATTGTCTTAACATAAAACATTAAACTTTGATCTAAAATCATTAGAAGGCTAACAATTTCCCCCCTAATGTTTTAGCATCAAATTTCTTCATGATTCTGCTTGCTGTGAACTTCAAGTAATGACATCAAAATCATTACTTCCTTGACTGCTGTGTTGTTCTCCATCTTCATCTTCCATCCTGACACCAAAATGGTTTTGACTTGTCTCTAATGCTCCATCCTTCACCCTCTTGTCCTTCTGGCCTGGCAGGTCCATGGCCAAGTCATCTTTGCTTGCTTCTCCCACCTCTAATGGCTTTTCAACCCAAGGCACTTGGGCAGTTTCATGATAGATTACAACTAGATCAACAAACTTCTTGTAGCAGTTCTTTACCGCTTCACCATCTTTGATATCCAAGCCTTGTAATTGTGCTATTGTTCCCCATTTGTCACCAATGGTGACTAAGAAATAGCCACCCAAACTTTCCACAAATTTCAGCAAGCATAACAAATTTACTTCCACATCTTTAACAACAGGTGGTATTGCCTTAAGTGTATCATAATTTAAATGCACAAGGTAAAACCACTTCATCATTTCTACAAACCTTTTATTGAACACTTCCCAATTTTTGTATAATATGTTGTCTTTCTTTAGCAGATTCATAAAAGAAAGAAATCTAGAAAAAGAATTGACCTTCAATGCATACAGTGTTCCATTATGGCTGAGATATTCATCATCAATGTAGTCCTGAGTAACATCTTTGTTCCAGTCCAAATCCTCCAATCCTTTAACTAATGAACATTCATCTCCAGGGTCAAATGATTCAAAATATTTTTGCAAATATTGATTATGTTCATTCACAACCTCCTTTGGCCCAATTGTTCTTTCTGTTTCATCTTCAAGTGGTAACTGCAAACTTGTTTCTTCATCATAATACATGTGATAAATACTACATCTAGTATCCTTAATTTTCACAGAGAAACCTTGTTTCCTAAGTAATTCTAGACTGAGTATATTGAGTGAGACCTCAGGGGTATACTGCACATGCATCACAACTAAATCACCATGTTCTGTCTTAATAGTTGCACTACCAATTCCATAAGAGAATATAAACTTTCTTTCATACTCTTCCTTGCCTATCATCTTGAACTTATAATTGACATCATTGAACAATATTCTCCTAGGACATATATGGTAATTGTAATTCTTACTTACATACCAGATATTGTTCCAATCTTCTTTGTCTGTGCCTTCCACCATATAGTTTCCAAAGATGTGCACCTTTTCTGGGTACATTCTTTCTTGGTCAATGATTTGATTTGTGATGTCAACTTCTTGTTGTAATTCAATCCCTGCCAATTTCTTCCTACTTTCACATGCCCAATAAGTATGTCCTTTCTCCTTGCATATGTAGCATTTTGATTTCTTTTCCTTATTTGTTGCAGCAGTTTTCTTCTTTTGTTCTTTCAAACATTCTGTTTCTTTTGTGGCATTGAATGCCTCATTCTCCAATACAGTTTGTACCAGCAATTGTTTTCCCTTGGGTGATATGCTCTTCTTCCTTCTTGTATTCCATTGGTACATTCTCTTAGGGGTTTCTCTCAACAAATAACGACCACTTTGAAAACCTGTTGATTGTCTAATTGTTGGTGTTTCCCATGGATTAGAGCCAGAGTTCTGATACCAATTGTTCACAGGGGTTTTTCCAACAATTCTTTGCTTCAATATATGTTTCATGATTGTGGTAGGGTTGTGTGATTGTGTAAAATGCAATAGAACAGTAACGGGTAAAAAGTGTATACTAAAACTTGACTTTATAGATAAAAGGTTGTAGTGATTTTCACAGATCGAAATCATCTATTTATAAGTTCCTAACATTGAAATGTTTTCTCCAAACATTGTGTTGTTTGAGAAAACGGTTTCTACTTAACTACCATAACTGCCAAACAATGGGCCTGTTTGGGTTAACCAGTTTTGACCCATGTTGCAGATAGAATTCGACCCAAATACATAACATAGACTAAATACAGAATTAAACTAAATATTGTCTTAACATAAAACATTAAACTTTGATCTAAAATCATTAGAAGGCAAACACCTAACAACCCATAAAAATGGTTTCATACTATTTGCTAAACCCCAAGCAAATTCAATCAAGTGTTGTTCGGTCATAGTAGTCACACTTCCGTAGTTGATATAGATAACTGACCCATCTTCTTTTTGGTCTAACCATTGGAAACATGTTGTGTCTGGCTTCCACAAACTCGAGTTCAGTGATTGAACTGGACTATTGTCAGGCACATATTTGCTGGCTAGTAAAGGAAGTGGACCTATTGTATAAATGTTGGAGTACTTGAATTTTGAAGCCATTGCTTCCAATACTTTGTGCTCCAATGCGTCGAAAGTATTGAAGATGATCGTTGAAGCATTTAAGTTATTTTGGGCTTCTTCCCCCATGAAGTCAAGCATGATATCATCAGGATCAGTTGTTCTAATGAAGCTTGGAATATCTTTATAACGAATGTTGCTCATTCCTGGAATCCAATCAATTGGTTTTTCTAGTGTGCCATCCGTCAAATAGTTATCATCTGCAAAAAATTTCAAAAAGTTATTAAAAACAATTTCCTCGCTCTTTATCTAGATACTATCATTTTTCGGAGTACTAAATGACATATATAGAGACCTGAAATGTATGCCTAAATTGAGAAAGTTACACATCACAAAGAGCATATCTGTTTTGGTCCTATTCATTTGTTGAATATTTAAAGTTCCATGAAATTTAACATGACAAAAGATAATTGGTGGGAATAATATTGGTACCGAAGGGCTTGGTGGCGATGGGCTGGTGGATTGGGTGGTAGTGGGCCTGGTATTGGTGGTGGTGGGTTAGGTGGTCCCGGTGGGCTAGGTGGCAGTGGGACTGGTGGAGTTGGTGGGCCAGGAATTGGTCAAGGATTTGGTGGTGGTGGAGTGTTCGGAGCTAGGTGGTGGGGCGAGTGGCGGTCATGGGTTTGGAGGTGGCGGCGATCAAGGGTTAGGTGGCGGTGGGATGGGGCGTAGTATTGGATTGGGTGGTGGGATTGGAAGTGACACTGGATTGGGACATGCAGGAATCGGTGCTGGGATTGGCTAATAGTCGCCTCGGGTTTGGCAAAGGTGGTATTGGTGGGCCACCGTGATCATATTTCCCGCATCTGTTGCATGCTTGCGTTTAGTGTTTTGGTGCAAAGGCTATAAGTTATGTTCGTGATAAATAAAAATGTTTGCATACATGCAGTTTCATGCATGTGTAACCATGTGTTGTATCATTTAACTGATGTTCACATTTTTTACGTAAAAAATCATCATAAAATTAGGTCATTAATTAGCGCATAAAAATTTCTTTTTTGCAAGTAAACATGATATGAACTCTAGCTTGAAAAGAAGCACCAACTTATGCATCTAGTGAAGATTTTTAACTTCTGGTTCTCGCCAACGTAATATGGCTTTAGTGAACATATTCAGATCAAAAGGAGTCGGGTCAGATTGTTCCTCACTCAAATATATTTCAGTTTTTCGGTTCAGGTTTCTTCGGCTACAACGCAAACTTTCCCAATAAAACTAAAAACTTTTACCTAACTTAAATATAAACTGGGGCATATTGTTCACACTTCGTGAGCTGAACACGTACAGTTGGTCATAAACTAAAGCAAAATTTGCAGTGGTACCTGGATGAACTTGTAGCAGACAATAAAGTAGGCTATACCATCATACGTCCACCACCATACGTCCATCATACCATCATGCGTCTACCACCAGGCTTAAGGGTTGCAGTCCACACCTGCATGTCTACCCTTATAGTTCAACTGACATATTTGATAAAGATAAAAAAAGACCGACGTGGTTACATTTATCCACTGTTTGTTTATGCTTGAAAAACATGTTCAAACGTTACAGTCATCAATCACGCACAAGATTTCGATTCAAGGCTAATTTGAGCATTGTATCAAACATCTAATATACGTAGTACAAGAGTTTAGGTATGATGATTATACCAAACAATTTAAATCATTCAGTGAAATTGTAATAACTGATAAATGCAATGGAATCAGAATCAATTGATCTACGCAGAAAAAATGGACTTGATCGATCCATGTGAAAAGACTTGATCAACTAACTGTTAACGCACAAGTCATTCAGAAATTCTATCGAAAACCTTTATTGCATGAAAGAGTTGCATGTCATTCAAAAAATTTCACATCTACCTACCCACAAGAAATTAGATTTAGTACCAAAATCCACGTACTCTTTTCAAAATTGTTTTCCCAGTAACTCGATACAAATTACCAATTGCAGGCTTCTTCTCTACAAGGAATATAACTCAAAGATTTTTTGATACAGGATACAAACACAATTATCGTAAGTAATAGTTTTAAAAGGGACTGAATTGGACACGTACTTTGCCTTATCTTAATGCTGGATGGGAGGCAACATCCTGACTTCGATACCTTTCTTTAACAGGTGGTATTTAACAGACTTACATATAAACAGGGTTTGAGTGGTTTATATATGACACGTGATTCATAAGCCATTGATCTAAATATGGGTTATTGATGACGTGGGATTGCGACCACGCAACAGGTTTTACCTCTCAAGGGATCTTGAGAAGCTTGCAATCCCACCAGGCAGTGTACCTGGTCGGTGTAGTATAGTGTAGTGGTAAGTACGGGGGATAGATCGTTCTCTCACAGGGAATAGTGTTCGTTAGGATAGAAAAACTACTCTAAAAGGTCTAAAGGTGAAGGAAGATTATTTTTGTATTTTTATATTTTTATGAAAGCAAGTAAAATCTCGGGTATTGGAGGAGTGGGCGGAATTAGTTGCTAGTCAACTAACCCAAAAATTACAATTGCAAAATAAAATAACTAAACTATTGTGGTTGTGAAAACTTATATGGAGACAAATGTGTTTACTTAGACTTCCTTACTCCCTAACTATCTTTTACCGGTTAATTGGTGTATGTATTACTTGCGTGGATGACGGGTGTATTCCTTAAGAATTCATAGGGTGGCATACATAACTCCCCAATTCTATGAGCTCTTATCTCCTCCTACAACTATGCGTACACATAATCATAGGGATTGTAAACAGTGGCTCATGCGTTAAATACTACCTTAATAACCTAGTATGCCTTAGTTACATGTTTCTTAAGACGTTCAAGCATGTTACCATATAGGAGTATTGCCAGTTTTCTTAAGCCTAACATTGATGAAACATTCATCCCAACAAAGTAATAACACACCAATCAACCAATAATTAATAGTTAGGTTTCATTAGATCTAAGCAAACACAAGAAAAATCTAGCCTAGCATGTTAATTGAAAGACAAGCATAAGATATAATTAACCAACACATAGACATATTGATTAATTTAAGTGAGGACTTATCTTTAATTGAACATGAAGGTTTCAAGGGTGAAAAACCCTTGAAATTACAGCTAAAATCGTCTTTAGGGTTTTTCCCAAACTTGTACCAAAAGTTCCACACTAATGAATGAAAAATAGAAAAATATATATAGATTTTACATTCTGACGGCGTCAGGTTATAGGTTCTGACGCCGTCAGCTCGCCGTCATTAGGGTTCTCAGATGGCCTAGATTTACTTCTGACGCCGACACTCTTTATTTTGCTCTGGGCAGTCACTCTTTAAGTTAACACTTGACGGCCTACTTTCTCTAACACCTGACGCCGTCAGGTGTAAACATCTTGTTTTCTTCATGGGACGTCCAGTGTAATCTGATTTCACTCCTTTGTCAACATTGGCTGACGGCGTCACCTTGTGACTTTGACGCCGTCAGGTAGGAAATCCAGCTTCTTTTGAGACTTTGTCGTTTTCTTCACTTTTATCTCCAAAAACGTCCAAATATGTATGTTTTCCAGAATTCTTCTCAAAAGTACCTAAAATTACAAAAGGAACGATTTAGGGCAATATTTGATCATATTTACTCGAATTAGGGCTTAAATGACCCCTTAAAACGGGTACACTTTTCGTCTCATCAAATACCCTTACACTTGAGATTTGCTTGTCCTCAAGCAAATAAGCTTTTATTCCAATCAAAATATGAGTTAGGGGTCATTTAACACAAATATAAAAGTAATTACAACAAGTAGTCATTCGACCCTAATCATAATAAGCACGGAAATCATACACTAGCACCTCACAAATAGTGTTTGGATACTCTCATCTCTCAAGTGTCATCGAATTATATCTCATAAATGACAACGGAAAATATCTCTCACTACCTGTCATAGCAAATAGATTACCATAGGCTTGGGAGAGGATCAATTACTCCTCCACTAGGCGTAAGCACCTAAGATAAACTATCAAAGAGGGCTTTCAAAAGGGTTATAATGTAAGGTGTAGGGATATGATAAACACGATTTGGTTGGAATAAAGGGTATTTTAATGGTGGCGAGTTAACTATCATGATCAAATACATGCACTATACAATGTTGCTAAGCCAAGACTCGACTCGATCTTAAGCTAAAAACAAAATAACAAAAACTTAAAAGAAACATAAAAGAAACGGGATGGTAGTCCGTATGTTTTTTCTACTTTTCTTTTTCTATTTTTTTGTATTTTTCTTGATTTTTCGATTTTTTTTTCATACATTCTTACCCTACCATCCAAAATAATACATCATAGGGGCCTCGGTTCTCCCCTTACACTTGAAATTTTACATAACTTTACAATTACTATTCTAACGACTCGAATTAAGATAATTGAAAAACTTGGAGTACTTTTAAAATATTTAGCACATATGGGGGTAATAATGTTGTTCTTTCCCATTACTCCATTACACTAGTACTTTACCTATGAGTCCCAATCGTCCTAAAACAATATGTACAAGGATATGACTCGTCTTAGCAACCATGTAATTGATTAGATAATTAACAAAGGGTTTAACAAATGTTGTCACAGTAATGCACTAAAGGTGAGTGCATACAAGGTAGGCTAAGGCAATTTGGGTGTACATTTAAGTGGGGTGTAACAAATTCTCACTTTGAGTAAGATGCTCAAAGGTAGAAACGAAATAATAGGCTCGGAGGGGTGTACTAGGGGTATCGTGTACCAAAAATGGGTACAACGCAAAGGGTGTGGGAGAATTACTTGACTAATGTAGCCAAAGTCATTAAAACAAAAAACACGGGTGTAAAAACAAAGGGTTAATCCTAATGCCTCTTATCATGTAGTAGATCTAACTACACGAATGTAGTCTCACTTGTGGATTTGAGATGGTCCTAACGCAAGTTCTAGAATCTAAGCGTTACCGGTACACACATCATAATATCAAAGATGGATGCTTTTCCTACCAATTCTAGGGGTGAACCTCACATTTTTGGGGTGGAAAATTTTTTAGTGGTACGGTTTTTTGCTAGTCATATAATTTCCTATTCATGAGACGCTCATTAAGACCAAAGTCTCACTTCTAAATGTTGTAAAAAATTTTAAATTGGCGCTAAAATTACCCTAACAAATATTTCTCTCGGTTTTATTACAAATTTACTATCAAACAAACAAAAATCAAGCGCAATTGTATTCTCTAAGGTGCCTTCCTTTACCCCCCTTACACTTAAACTGAACATTGTCCCCAATGTTCAAATAGAAGATGTAAAAGTAAATAAAATGAAAGAATGAAATCAAATACTCCCCTNGTCTCAATCGTCCCAAAACAATATGTACAAGATATGACTCGACTTAGCAACCATGTAATCGATTAGATAATTAACTAAGGGTTTAACACAAATGTTGTCACAATAATGCACTAAAGGTGAGTGCATACAAGGTAGGCTAAGGCGATTTGGGTGTATATTTAAGTGGGGTGTAACAAGTTCTCACTTTGAGTAAGATGCTCAAAGGTCGAAACGAAAAGATAGGCTCAGAGGGGTGTACTAGGGGTATTGTGTACCAAAAATGGGTACAACGCAAAGGGTTTGGGAGAATTACTTGACTTTATTAGTCAAGTACATTGGCTACATTGGTCAAGTAATTATAACAAAAATACGGGTGTAAAACAAGGGGTTAATCCTAATGCCTCTTATCATGTAGTAGATCTAACTACACGAATGTAGTCTCACTTGTGGATTTGAGATGGTCCTAACACAAGTTCTAGAATCTAAGTGCTACCAACTCACATCATAGCATCAAAGATGGATGCTTTTCCTACCAATTCTAGGGGTGAACCTCACATATTGGGGTGGAAAATTTTTTAGTGGTACGGTTTTGTGCTAGTCATATAATTTCCTATCCATGAGACGCTCATTAAGACCAAAGTCTCACTTCTAAATGTTGTAAAAAATTTTAAATTGGCGCTAAAATTACCCTAACAAATATTTCTCTCGGTTTTATTACAAATTTACTATCAAACAAACAAAAATCAAGCGCAATTGTATTCTCTAAGGTGCCTTCCTTTACCCCCCCTTACACTTAAACTGAACATTGTCCCCAATGTTCAAATAGAAGATGTAAAAGTAAATAAAATGAAAGAATGAAATCAAATACTCCCCTGATTCGTTTGATGTGGATAGTGAGGTAACATGGTTAGATCTTCTTCCAAGAAAGATGAACGTTCAAAGCTTCCCTTCCGAAATATAAATCATTTTCTTGTCCAAAATAACCTGTTAACCTGCAAAAAAGATAAAGGCCAATCTCGCATAAAATCGGCGGTATAATCTACAATAGGATATAATGCTTGTGGAATGAATATTTTTGCAGAATTCCTGGAGATTATAAGTTAGAGAATTAACAAAAACTTTTTATTTCTGTAAGAAAAACAAAACTTTCAAAAATTTCAGAAAATTATTGCCTGACGCCGTCAGGTTGTAACACCTGACGCCGTCAGAAATGATCTGACAGAATTCTCATGTTAAGTTTCCGGAAAAATTCTGGAAAAACTATATCTTACTTCCTGGAATTCCTGCAAAAATTCATTATGACTCGATACAAGCATTTGACTCAAACAAATACTAATATGTATGTTAATTTACATTGTTATTATTAGGAATACGTTCTTTTGTATGAGAAAGATTCGGTCACCCCCAGATATGATTAAGCATTGTTTAGCTCGTAGTAGTTATATTAGTTAGTAAAACGTAGATTAGTAGTAGATTAGTTCGCGGAAGAAGGACGGGTCTTTACCCACTGTATACCTGATCCGCAGCCCAAGTGGCACGCCCAAGTGGCAAAAACCCATGTGCATATAAATACCCTCTCCATCCTTGGAGAGGGTAAGCCTTCTTATAATCTATTTTCTTTTTTTTTGGTTTTCTCTCTAAGGCTTCACCTCTTTCTCTCTCTAACTTTCTCTCTCTACATTTCTTCTTTCTTTCTCACATGTAACGATCCATACCACAAGTTAGTTTCGTGTTTGTGAACTTATTTAGTATCCTACAATTGGTATCAAGAGCCATGGTTACATCCTAGGGATTGTAGGACTTGTGGTGTATGGTTTGTTTTGGTTTTTATTAGTTTAAGGAGGTTTTACTTATTTTTGAGCTTGTTCGTGGTGATTCTTGTGTTCTTTCTTGTAGTTCTAGGATTAGAGGGGTTAGATTCATCTAGTTTATCAGTTGGTTTGGCTAGATCTTACGTTTGTGAAGTGTACGAGTGATTTTAGACCATTTTTCTTGGCAGCGGTTTTCTCCTCGGTAACTTGTTCTTGGCAACGGTTAGTTTTGGATTATAGCGGTTAGTACACTGTGTCAGCGAACTTAATGCTATACTTTGTACTATTTCAGCGGTTTGCTACCAGCGGTTAGCTCCTCTAGCGGTTTTCTTTTCAGCGGTTTACTTTTCAGCGGTTTACTTACTAGCGGTTACTCTGTCAGCGGTTACTTTTGTCAGCGGTTATCTTCTGTCAGCGGTTAGTTTCTGTCAGTGGTTAGATCTGTCAGCGGTCACTTGTTAGCGGTTTGACAAGATTCCAGCAGTTTGACCAGATTCTAGCAGTTTGACCAAAGTTGACTTTTTACGTTAAAACTTCAAACGGCCATAACTTTTGAACCGTAACTCCGTTTTCAGCGAAATACCTGTCAAAACGACCAGAACAGGCTGAATATCATCAAGTTTCACCACAAAGTCGTGAAACAAATTTTTCGAGGCCCAAATCACCTCCGGAGTGAAGTTATTGAGGTTTTTAAGTTTTCAAACCATAATTTCACCATTGCAACTTGCATCAACCAAACCAAATCACACCGCTGGTTGATTACTCACTGATAGGCGATTAAGTTGTTGTGAGTTGACTATATGCTGCAAGTTGAATAGTTCTGTGATTTGAGATTGGTTGCGATTTGAGTTGTTACAACTTGTCCAATTACAATCTGACGTTGCGAGTTGATTCTTGCAATTTGACTAATTGTGATTTGACTTGGTGTGATTTGACTCGTTGTGACTTAACTTAGATAACTTACTGTACCTTGCAAAGTTTATCATCTCACACTCAATCACTAATGTACTTAGCATCTTCTCACGGTTTCTTCTTGATTTTGTAAAATCCCGCGAAAGAACCTGTTTCTCGGTTTAAATCATAGAATTGTAAAATCCCGTGCTCATCCACATCATGTCAAATTCTTCAGATTCTGTCATCTCTGACATACTTAAACTGTACGACGTGATCGATGAACATAAGATTTCCATCATAGAGCAACAGACTACTGATCTTGAATCTGAAACTACTAAAATGAAATCTTTGTGCTCTAATCCTCAAGAGAAAGAGTTTCTTCAGCCATATAAATTGTTCAATAACGCAGAGAAAAGCTCCATAGAATGCTTCCGACAACTTCATTTACACCTCTCGGTACTCTTAAAGGGAAATGGTTTCAAAAGGGGATTCGAACGTGCATTTGAAACACTCTTTGGTCAAGATGTTCAGACTTTCACAGACACAATGATTCTTTACTTAGATCAATTACAACAACAACTTGACCAAGAAGAATCTTCGAAAATTGGATCCATGGCTGCTCTTTGTGTGATTAACAAACAACTCCAAGTATTCTTTGATTCTAAATTCACTATGGAGTATGACCACTACAGTGACATGACGAAAAGGTGCTTTGCTGATCATACGGGAATTGAGGTGGACACGTTCAGAGATACACTCATCCAACTCATGGGTGATGTTAAGGAGTTCATTGAGAAAAGAGCACAACACAGGCATTTGAATGACGACAAAGTGAAGGCAACCTTGGTGCAATCATGTGATGGTATTAATGACTCGGGTAAAACTCTGGATGTTGGGTCAGATGTCACGATGCGCAAAGAATCAGAGACTGATAAGCTTGACACTACCAGCAGTTCAGTGACTCCCGTCACCCATGGCACGGATACAGATTTTAGACCGGTTAATGAACAAATGTCATGTGCTGAGGTACCTATAACTGTTCAACAAAATGTGCTCTCTAATGAACGACAGCATACTGATCAAATCAAACTCAATTATGACACACATTTGTTGGAAAAGACTGATAGCAATACCATGTCTAATTCAACAAATACGAGTCATAAAGGGGGTGAAAGTGATCAGGATGCTGAACGTGATAAATTGTTAAGTTCTGTGTTGACGGCTGATGATTTTAAATCAAATGATATGGTTGATAAAGAAACTTTTAATGAACTTTCAAAGAGATTTTTGCAACTTGAAAAACATTGTATTTCACTTGAAATCGCAATGCAACAAAAGGAAGAAAGTCTTCAGATTAACCAACCATGTAAAAATCTGGAACTTCCTGATTTCCGTGAATTCTTTATGATTAATGATTTGAAAGCTCAGCTAGAAACAAAGAACTTGACAATCAAAAACCTGAAAAAACGTATTACTGAGTTGTGTGATATGTGTAATGAAGTTAAGGCTAAACATGACTGTGCTGTTATTGAATTGGAACAAAATGTGGCCAAGTTACTTGTGGAAAATGAGTCTTTGAATGTAAATTGTAAAAATCTTAACGAGACAATCATAGATATGAGAACTAAGACGTTAAAACAAACAAATTATTTGATTGCCGAAAATGATGAATTCAAAGCTCAATTTTAGAAAATGGGTTTCACAGTTGCAGCATTAAAAAATGAGCTAAGAAAAGCAACAAGGAATAGTGTGAACACTAAGTTTGCAAAACCATCAAAATTGGGGAAACCGGTTTTACCATCGAATAGATACCATTCAGTTGTTAGACAACCGACTGCGTTTAGATCTGAACGACCAAAATTTTCAAAAGCTCGGTTTGCCTCCCAAGTTGATGCGGAACGAGTTTTGACAAAACCAGTCACTACACATTATTTGCCTAAATGTATTGCTTCTAGTTCTGCTAAGCCTCATCAAGTAGTTACCCCTACAGCCAGCTCCTCTAGGATTAGTNTGGCAATACCATGGTTGATCGAGAAACCCTTAAGGGTTTGGATACTGTTGTCACTAACCCATATATATGCAATCAAGTTTGTGATGTTAGTGCAGGTAGTCCTTACTCAGTTGCAGGTACATCAATCATTCACTACATGTGAAAACTCAAAGTCTGGAGGCCTAAAGCTATCATTTCTCCAGCTTCAAGAGTTTTGGAATGTCGATGTTGATGCATGTGCATTATGACGTCTGAATAAATCAGTTCTGGCCTCGTTCTTTAATGACTATGACGTTTGAACAACTCGGTTCAAGCCTCGGTTCTCAATTTCATCATTATGGTGTCTGCTGACAACACTTCAGGCCCTGTTCATCAAAGAAAAGAAAGGTGTACGATTCAGTGCGCCTTATCTTCGAAAGAAGAGAACTCTTCTTGGTTTTGATCATCTTCAACAACATGCTTCATCCTTTCTCCATGTTCGTTCAGTCATCAAGTGGATCTACCTATCTTTGATCGAATTCTTATACACTTGGTCAATCATAAATTACAACCTCGTTTGCAATTTTTGAGGGGGAGAAGGGTGAATGAAATACATGATTGATAGTATTTTTCATTCACTTGCTACTCGGGTGAATGAAATACTTGATTGATAGTATTTTTTATTCACTTGCCACTCAATCAAAAATGGCAAAATTCGTATGAAATTTTTGAGTGTATGCTTATTCACTTACTTTGTATGCAATTTTTGGTTTTGGTGCGTATTCAATCAAAAATGACAAACTTAGAGTGAATAAACTACATGATTGAGTGTATTTTTATTCACTTACTACATGATGATTGATGCTTGAAGAATGGTCATTCGACTCTCCTCAGACACCAAATGCTCCCTTTACTAAGAATGACTGGGATTTATGTTTGATGAATACTTCCAAGCTTCAACGAATGTTGAACATCTAGTTTCTGAAGCTCCTTCTTCGGTTTCTGTTGGCTCTTGGTTCATCTTCTTCCATCTCCATTGAGCAAGATGCACTAGTTTGAAGTATTTCTCTGAATACTCACGAAACCCAATCTCCAGTTATTCTTCAAGGTGTTGATGATGACTATCATGATAATGAAGCTGCACATGAATAATGATCCGTCTTCTGGTATTCCTTTCCCAAAACTGGACTCTAAAGAATCCCCTTCTTCATGGATTGTTTTTCCTTCTAATGTGCACTCTATAAATCAACCACAAGAATATAAAAGAAGATGTCGGCTAAGAATTTGGAAATGGAATTTCAAGTGATCACGGAGTTTATTTGGTATTATTTATTTGAGATTGAAGTGAAATTTCACGGGTGAGTGTACTTAGTATCTTGATGATCCTTGTTCGAGCTTTTAATCCCTACACTGACGGAGACTTGGGTATCTAGTTATTTTTGGTAATCCTTCTCTTCTATTTACCACAAAATAACTATCTCATTCAGTGTCACAACTCACACGGAATGATCGATAATCAAGAGGTGATGTACATTTTATACTTGATGGTTGGTTGGTTGAAGAGTATAAAGTACTTAGGGATTCGATGGTGCATGAAGTCTCTACACCGCTCTTTGTCATACATTGGTGCAAGTTTAAGTCACAAGAACGGGGAATTCTACTTCATTTTCAAGTTAGGAATATCGAGTTTAGCTTCACAAAGTGGTCATAGCAATAGCCGACTGAATATAAGGGTTGATTATGATAGTCAGAGAGTTTTTCTGTAGCAGTTGATTCTCACAGGATACATCTAAGCATATGTTGTTCTTCTCATAAAATTTCAAGTTGTATGTGCATATAATGTGTGGCTGATTCTGAAGTATCAAAATTAGCAAAGGGGAAGGAGACATACATTGGAACCCACAACGAGTACACGTGATGAACTTTATACTTCTTCCTAATTGAAGTTATTCCGGGAAGTTAAATATCATAACCGCAGAGAAGATCAGTGTTCTAACTCGTTCTTTTGGTGTATTATTCCACCTACGTAGGGGAAGAGATGTAAGAAACAGTTTCTGATGATAAAAGAGGTACAAGTGTGCTTCAGGTTTTTGAGCTTCATATAATGAGACTGATTGCATCACTTCAACTACTTGGGGGAAGTGGTCTCTGGATACTTTTGGTACGCATTACTTCAGCCTTTCAGCTGGAAGAAAAATGAGAAGAACTATTCAAGCGTGAGATGATACTTTGCTAAGCTACCAAAGCTTTATAATGAGGAGACAAAAATTCGACGATTTGGTGGTGCCTAGTGATTAACTCAGTAGTGAGATTCTAGTGATTATTTAACTACTTGCGCTTGGTGAAGTGTTGTGACTTAAGTCGTTTCGATTAGTCTGTTTGTAATTTGACGTTGTGAGTTAATCCTTACGACTTGACTCATTACGATCAGATCTATTGTAACTTGACTTGTCGCGACTTGACACTTAGTGCAAATTGTGACCTATCCAAGATCTCACTCTAAGTCATAATCGCATATCACATCTTTCGGTTTCTTTTGTTGACTTTTGTAAAAACCCGGGAGAGAATCGATCTCTCGGTTTAAGTCACAAGAGTTGTAAGACTCCGCTTAAGATTATTTCGTGGCATCTACAGCTTCAGGAATCTCAAAAGCTTTGGTGGTGAAAGTTTAAAAAGTGTTGATTACTGTCTTCTTCAACGTACCGACTAATTCTCTCTGTTTGGTACTCATGTCAACATCTTCTTAAACCAATCAGTAATTGCTCAGGGCTCAAGAATTTCATGAATGAGTTTATCGGGATAGTTAGATTCGGGAACTACCAGGTTGACACAATTATGGTTTATGGAGACTGTGTCGTCGGTGACTGTGTAATTTCTAAGAGAATTGGATGGTGTTGATCTTCTTCAAGGCAAACGTGTCACTACCGTGTACACCATCTCTATTTGTTCGGCTAGTCAACTGCTTTAACGAAAGAAGCATGCCCACAAACCCAATACTGTCAACATATTCATAGAAGTTCTTCATACTCTACAAAATGACTACCAAGATCTGGAAAGGTTAAAAGCTAAAGCGATTGTTGAAATATTTGGTGGTTATGCTTCAGATCATAAGGGATGCTGAATCTACGACATATGAACCCGACAAATCTTGTAATTCGTTCATCACATTCTATGAGCTATCTGAGCAAATGGCTTCTGCACACATCAGTGTAGGACCCACATCTAAACTTTTGTCCTCTGAACCAACCAGTTCAGTTATAGTATCCCACTCCTGCATGTACCTTATGTACCATCTACCGATAAGGATTTGGAGATCTCGGCTAAACAAATGGTTGATGAATACTTTGAGCCGCCAATTGGTGATACACTGGTACCACCAGCCATCACAGCTCATATTCCAAACGATCAAAATGGTCCATCTTGCTCTACTTCAATGGCTCAAGACGCTCCATCATCAAGTCATTCATCAACTTCATCAAACATAAAATCTCCTTCCGTACATCAAGGTACTGCAGTCGACGAATCGTTTGAAGTTAATCCATCTGCTCCACCTGATGTTGCTCCGTTCAAAGACACATTTGCTCCTGAATCTTCATCTAAGGCTTCTTCTTCAGGAGATCTCAACACAAGCACATCAGTGTCCTAACCACAACCACATGATCTTCACTATAATGGGAAATCTACTCAACCTGTGTCCACTCGAAGGCATCTGGACACACTTGCCTTATGGTGTTTTTATAATTCCATACAATTCTATCGTCTCTAAGTATGGGAATTGGCACCATCTCCTGACTGTGCAATGATTATAGCTCTTATATGGATCCTTAAAGTGAAATCTGATGAGTATGATAACGTTCTGTATACAAGGCAAGGGTTGCTACTAAGGGTTACCAGTGGTGTGGTGAAACTTCACTTCGCAAGGACAGAATTTCAGCTGGCAGATTTCTTCATTAAGGCACTTCCGGGAGAACGGTTTCGATTTATTCTCCAGTAACTTGGTTTGGAGAGTCTCATGCCAGTATCACTCAAAATTCTTCAGGAAGGGAATGAGGAATAATGGATTCGCTTCAAATATCCATTTATATAATATAAAACCCAGAAAAGAAAAATACAAAAATATAAAACCTATAAAAATCATAAAAATCACAAAATCTCAAAAAATACCAAAAATAGTTTGTTTCTTAGGCATGTCTTCTGGCGTCGTCAAAAGTTCAAAATGTTTTCAAAACATGCCTACATGGCTTGCAGTTATTTCAGACTGCAACCCGTTCTTAAAATTATGGCTTGCTATTACTTCAGATAGCAACCCGATTTTCAAAATCCGTGAAAAACACGTCACCATGTTTTTCACTGTGTGTAGATCATCCGAAAAGTTGTACGCTTCAGTGCAACCTTTCTAGTAAAAGAAGAGAAGTCTTCTTTTCCCAAAATCTCTTTCTTCTAAAATTCTTCAAAAGAGATTTTGTGGTGTACAAGGTGGCTATCGGTCTTAAATTTTCTCAAATACATTACCGCTCACATTAATGGCTATTAAACGTTAAAATTAAAAACGGGTCATTAATTGAGGGGGAGCGTATTTGCTCAAAATTTCTGCACCTTTAAAAACTTTGTGCACCAGCAACAGTGAAAAACCGAAAAGTGTCTCAAAATCAGTAAACATTTAAAACGTATCACATTTCTCTCCAAAGCTTCTTCGAAAATCATTTAAATCAATTGGGATCACAAATCTCAAAAGATTTGAAATTTTATGATCGGGGGAGAGAATGTGATTTAAATATGAAAACTGATTTAAATGTGATGTTTTTTTTGGAACTTAAAAGGATGTTTTTGGACTTAAGAGAACGCTCCCGTATGTGCTAAAATTTTAAAGTTTTTTGATTTTAATCAAAGCACATATTGAGGGGGAGCAAGTGATTATAAAATGATGAATAAATGATCTCGAATGAAAGCTCACCCGTATGTGCCAAAGTTTTAAAAACTTTCAAGATTGATTCAATCAATGTGCACATATTGAGGGGGAGCAAGTGGCTAAGAGTCTTTCGCGAGTTTTTACAATAATAAGTAGAAACTGTGAATTGCTTATGACTCAGAATTTGACTCATGAATTGACGAAACATGAAAAGTCGTGAGTCGAAAAGACTAGTCCTGGCCGGGTAATAATTTCAAGCTGGTCTAACCAGTGATGTAAACGTGTCTCGAAGAGGACTGGTCCAAGTAGAAAGTACCGTTTCGAGAAAATCTTCTTAGATATATACTTTGACGGGTCTAACTTCCTTCTTAAGGAATGTTAACAACTTCAAGTTAGTTATTAGGGCTAGTTATCACCTAAAAACTGATAATGGATCCCTTTAACTAAGCAACGTAAACGTGTCCCTAGGGTATATGTCTATTAAGAGATGATCAATTCTAATAAGTGCAACTCACCCCGACATGTGCAAATTTCTTTTCTTTACCTATGAGCACATGTTGAGGGGGAGCATTTGAAAAATG
>LBNU01020345.1:0-12710 GCA_014162995.1 Artemisia annua | reverse complement strand
TATTAAACTTGATATTTCATTAAACGATTTCATGTCTTAAATACTATGTGAATCGACACATCTATACAAACCTAACCATTGTGTCTTTTCACTAAATAACCGTTTTAACCAAATTAACTGTCATCTAGTTAACTAACTAATAAGGCTTGTTTGGGTTAATAGAATTCGACCCAAACTATACACTGCCTTGACCCATTATGACCCATACTTACAATACATAATTAAACTAAACTAAAATTGTCTTAACAAACATTAAAGCATTACAAGAGTTAAATTTTAGGATCACATTTTCCTCCCTAATGCTTGAATGCTTTGTTTTCCAGTCTTCCTTGATTCCATCTTTAAGTAATCATAACAAAATCATCACTGCTATTAGAGCTTTCTTCATATTTGCTTCCTGTTTTGTTTTCTTTCATGAGTACATCATTGTCTACAGTCTTGCACCTTTTTCTTGCATTTCCTTCAAGCATATCATGCATCTCGGCATCTTCATTTGCATCAACCTGTGGTTCTACAATGTCTGCAGCACCTCTGCCATTGATTTCCACATCATTTGGTTTTCCTTGCACCCTTTTTGCTTCTTCATAATACACCTTGATCATGCTAATATATTCCTTGTAAATTTCTTTGACCGACTCTTGATTATCATATGCCAATCCTAACAGATTTGCCACTTGATTCCATTTGTTGCTGAGTGATACTTCTATGTACCCTCCCAATGCATCTACAAATTTATATAGACCTAACAAGTCTATTCTAATTACCCCTACCCTTGGTGGTAATTCCCCTAATAGTTCTTGATTCAAGTGTATCATATAAAACCATTCTAACATCTCCACAAATTTGTTTCTTAACAGTTCCCAATTTCCATAAACCAATTTATCTAATTTCAACAAATCTAGGAAAGCAATAAATCTTTTGAAGTTGTTTACCTTCATGAAGTATAAGGTACCATTCATGCTTAAGTATTCTCTGTCCATATAATTTTGCTCATCACCCTTTTCCATCCTAAGTTCTTCCATTCCTTTGATTAGAGAACATTCTTCTTCAAGATCCAGTGATCTGAAATATTCATCTAGGAATTTGTTGTGGCTGTTCTTGATGCTTTCCTCATTCTCTTCTATTGCACTTCCATGTACATCTGTTTGATCTTCTGAACCATCAAACATGTACTTAACTCTGCATTTGTTTCCCTCATAACTTACTATGTAGCCTTGTTCTTCTAATTGGTCTGAACTCAGAATGTTTAGAGTAATTTCAGGGGTATAGAGAACATTTGTGACTACCATAGTCCCTTCATTAGTTTCTACATATGCTTCTCCTATTCCATAGGAGATTAAGAACTTTCTTTCCCTCTCTTTTGTGCCTTCCACTTTGAACCTTTGAATCATCCTTCTAAACAAATGTTTCATGGGACACATATGCTTTTTATATGCACTACTAACTTACCATATATCGTCCCAATTTCTTCTATCAGACCCTTCAACCATAAAATCTGTGACCACATGAACACATTCTGGTTCATATTTGAAATTGCCATATTCTTCTGCCTTTGTTGTTGTAGAGATTACACCACTTGGCTTCATGATGACTTCTCTTTCTCTGTTTTTACATTGCTTAAACACATGGCCTCTTTTTTTGCATATATAGCAACGTGCACGCCTCATCTTCTTTGATAGACCACTGCTTTCACCCAATTGTTTATAATCTCTACCAGTTGGTGGTTTTGTGGTTTTCAGCGTGTTGTAAGACATAACTTCTTCAACTTTTTCTTTGAGTAACTATTTTCCCTTAGAGGAAATGTGTTTTTTATATTTGAGCCAGAGTGGGGTGTTTGGGATTGTGAGGTTTTGTGTATGGTGTTTGTCTGTGGTATATTTTTCTTTCAAATGAACTTGCTTCCCCTTAGGATCAGAACATGGGCTCTGATACCAATGTTGGGCACGTTTCACAGGTTTGGAATGAAGCAAGTTTGCTTCTATGAAATCGTTTGTGTTAACCATTTTGTATGTATAAAACTGTGTATGAATATGAATGAGAATTGTGAGAAGAGAATGGATGAAACAGTAATATTAAAATTGATTATTTCATTAAACGATTTCATGTCTTAAATACAATGTGAATGGACACATCTATACAAACCTAACCATTGTGTCTTTTCACTAAATAACCGTTTTAACCAAATTAACTGTCATCTAGTTAACTAACTAATAAGGCTTGTTTGGGTTAATAGAATTCGACCCAAACTATACACTGTCTTGACCCATTATGACCCATACTTACAATACATAATTAAACTAACTAAAATTGTCTTAACAAACATTAAAGCATTACAAGAGTTAACTTTTAGGATCACATTCCTTATATAGAAAACCTTTCAGGCTTGAAATCTAACGGATCTTGCCACAGGGTTAAGTCATGCCCTATGGCCCATGCATTTACAACCACCTGTGTACCCTTGGGGATCATATACCCATTGAGTTCAATTTGGCTTTGAAGTTTCCGTAGGATCAAGAGAGGGGCTGGAGCATGAATCCTTAGGGTTTCCTTGACAATGTTTTGCAAGTAAGGTAACTTCACAGCATCGTTTTCTTCAAGGATTATACCTTTTCCGATCACTTGACTGAGCTCATCTTTGGTTTTGGCCATGATATGCGGGTTCGCTAGTACTTCTGTCATTGCCCATTCTAACGTACTTGATGTCGTATCAGTTCCAGCAACAAACAAATCCTATAGAGTCATGCAAAGATAACATCAACAACCTAGTGACCATCATTTTAATATTGATACAAATAGCTCAATCTAATTTAATAAACATGCATTTGAAATAATAACGGCTAACTTGCTCAACTTGGGGTTGCAATCAAATGTTATTAATTGGTATGTGACTGGAATCATGGCAGGGAAGTGAATTGCAAATCGGTCTTGCAAAGGAACGAAATATTATTTGCTAAATGTTTAATCGGTTTATAGTTTATAATTAATTAAAGTGACAAACCAGGCACAAGCTCTTGATGAGACTCAGATTAATCTCCTCGTGTTTTTGCTGACTATCGTTAAGTAGAATCTCCAGAATTTCGTCATGTTCTCCTTGGACTCCATTCTTACATTTTCTCATCTCGATCCTCTCCTTTATAAGCCCTTCAAAAATTTCAAAAACCTTACCAAAATTCTCAGTCATTCTCCTCCTAATCCCTTGCGGGTCAATCATTTTTAGCACCGGAAAAAAGTCAACCAAATTCGGTTTTCCAGCCAACTCCATGATATTCCACACCACTTCCTTAAACTCTTTACCTGAATCCTGATCCGAGTGGATCAAATCTCTGGAGAAGATAGTGTTGGATATAATATTAAAGGTAGTTCGAAAGGCTACCCGGCCAATATCTATAAAGTCACCAGACTCACTGGCATGTTGGCAATATGCTATGAGTTCTTGCACCTTTTGGCTTCGCAATTGTTTGTTTATGCCATTGTCTAGGCTCCGCCATTTGGCTCAAGTAGGGAGCCAAACAACGGATTCTTGGAAATGGTTATGGGTATGGATGACGTCAAAGACAAAGCGGTTAGAGAAGGCGAGGTCTTGCTTTTGGAGGACCATTTTTGCAGCAGCGGCGGAAGAGATGACTACTGTGTTGATACGGCCTAATTTTAGAAACATAATAGGGCCATGGATTTTAGCTAGTTCTGCTAGGGGTCGATGAGGCTTTTTGCCTAGCTAGTGGTGTAACACCTGGTATTTTTCCTAAAACCTAATCCTAGCCAAACTTCTATTTTTAGAGCCTGAAACGTTTTAAAACTTTAAAGCATGATAAGTTGGATTTGAGGAGCGTGAGATATATTAGGAACGAGAATTTATTCCTTGACTTACTCAGCACAACCTAGAAAAACTCGAATTTGTTTCATTTGCCAAATTATTTGAATTATTTTGAGTTTGAGAAAAACTCTGAATTTTATGCTTGATTTTATTGGAAAAACTATTTCGTGAACAATGGCGCAAGTTTCGTAATTTTTCGAGTCCGTTTGCTATGTCATTCGAGTCCCGAACCGTTTTTATAAAAAGTTTAGCCTATTGGCAAGAGTGGTCCCTTGAGTTTATTTTCAATAAACACCCTACACTTTCCTTAATTTCAAACCCACCCAAACCTTCCACCTATAAATACCCCCCATATAATACTTCACCTCATTTTCTATCACTAAAAACACACACACAATTTCTTTCTCTCTCTTCCCTCTCTCTCTTCCCACGCCGCCGGCCAAACAAACCCAACCCAAACTCCGGCCACTTTTCCGGCCACCGGAGATTTTTTCGGCCATCTCCAACAACACCACCTATCCCCATTGATAGATCGGGACATCCCCGACTCATCCCCGCAACCCGTTTCACCCCAAACCCCCCGACGCGCCTTCCACGGCCACTTTTAGAATCGAACCGCCGCCATCTTCGTCGCCGTTCACTTTTCCGACGAGTTCCGTGGTATACGAGTCATCCCCACCTCATTCTCATCATGTTTCTTTAATAAAAATACATTTAAAACAAAACCCTAATTCCATTTTTTATTAAATCCGATTTTAATTAAAACCTTTTTATTAATAATGTTTTTAAAAGTGTTTTGGAGGTATAAATAGTATGTTTTGATGTTTTGGTTGCGTTTGGTAACGAGTGGGAGTATATATTTTGGTAGTTTGGTAGTTTTAGAGGGTCCGTTTGGTTGTTTGATGTCTCGGCAGCCACGAGTCACCACCACCGAGCCATGGTGGTGGTGGTGAGTGGTATATTTTTGTTGTTGTTATTGTTGTTGATGACTTGGGTTTATGGTTATTTAATTTGGATGAGATTTGGTTAAGCCGAAGTGTTGTGCGAATTGTATTTGGTTGGTTTAATAGGTTAGCCGTTTGGATTAGGTTATAAATTGGTAATTTGGTTGAGGCGAGGTATATGGGATTGGCGTTGTTGTACGGATATGGTTTTGGTCTCGGATGGTTATTATTATTATTATTAACCTTATTATTATTATTATTATTATTATTATTATTATTAGTTTTAAACGGTTAAACGGTAAATATTAATACGGAATAAAAACTATGAAATTTAAAATGTAAATTGTTAAAGTTAATTTGATTTGGATACAGCTATCAATAAGCCTCACCTCGACCCTAGGCAACTAGCTAAATCCATGCACTAATTATGTTTCTAAAATTAGGCCGTATCAAACACTTATCTCATCTTTCCGCCGCTGCTCAAAAATGGTCCTCCAAAACAAGCCCGCCTTCTCCTAACCGCTATTGTCTTTGACGTCATCCCATACCCATAACCATTCCAAGAATCGCTTGTTTGCTCCTAGCTGGCAATGGCGAGCTAGTAATTCTTAACTATACATACTTCGCTGGCAAAGCCTCGACAATGCATAAAAAACAATGCGAAAGCCAAAAGGTGCAAGAACTCATAGCATATTGCCAACATGCAGTGAGTCTGGTGACTTTAAGATATGCCGGGTATGCCTTTCGAATCTATCTTTAAGTATCTGGGATGTGCTGGAAACCAAATTTGTTGACTTTTTCGGTGCTAAATAATGATTACCCGCAAGGGATTAGTGAGGAGAATGACTGAGAATTTTGGTAAGTTTTTGAATTTTTGAAGGGCTTAATAAAGGAGAGGATCGAGATGAGAAAATGTAAGAATGAAGTCAAGGAAGAACATTGAACGACATTCTGGAGATCTCATAACCTAACGATAGTCATGCATAATACACTTGAGATGTCAAGAATAGCAAACTCTGAGTCTCATCAAAGAAGCTTGTTGCCTGTTGTTCACTTTATTAATTATAAACTTATATCCGATTTAACATTTAGCAACTATAATAATTTCGTATCCATTTGCAAGATCACTCGATAGTCTTTATTCAGACTGTTTTACTGAGTGCTGTTATGATTTGGCGAATTTCCGTGATATCCATCCATCATTAGACATTCTGATTAATAACATCAAATTTGGATATGCTGTGACTCTCCTAGTAATATCAGAGCAGATTTAGCTTTGTTGCTTTACGCCGACTAATATCTGTATAATTGTCTCTTTAACTCGAGATATGTTTTCAATATGAATGCTTATGGGTTCACCAAATCATAGGTTTAGTTGATTTTATTCTTTGCCATGACCCTCTAATAGGATTTGTTTGTTGCTGGATGATTGATTTCTGACAGATAGTCATAATCACAGTATTCTTTAGCGGATTGTTATTTGTTAACTTCGATTTGTAAAATGTAAGGCAGAATGTACAGATAACCGTCATCCTAGCGAACCCGCCATATCATGTNTTGCACCTTTTGGCTTCGCAATTGTTTGTTTATGCCATTGTCGAGGCGTTTGCCAGAGAATATGTTTGAGTTAAGAATCTTACGTAGGCTCCGCCATTTGGCTCAAGTAGGGAGCCAAACAACGGATTCTTGGAAATGGTTATGGGTATGGATGACGTCAAAGACAAAGCGGTTAGAGAAGGCGAGGTCTTGCTTTTGGAGGACCATTTTTGCAGCAGCGGCGGAAGAGATGACTAATGTGTTGATACGGCCTAATTTTAGAAACATAATAGGGCCATGGATTTTAGCTAGTTCTGCTAGGGGTCGATGAGGCTTTTTGCCTAGCTGGTGGAGGTTTCCGATGATAGGAAGCGGAGTTGGGCCAGGAGGAAGGTTCTTTGGTTTTCCAAGACTAAGAAGTGTGAAAATAGCTTGCATTAATGTATAGCAAAATAACAGGGCAATTATAATAGAAAACATTTCTTGTGTACTATGAGATGGGGTGAATGGTTATGCGAATATATATATCATTTTCTTTAGGACAAACTAGGCCAACACAATAATATATATATATATATATATATATATATATATATATATATATATATATATATATATATGCACACACGTATTGGTTAAAATAAAAAGTTTTTTATAATAAAAAAATGTATGAAGCATTGTGAGAGTGACATGTGTCACCCTCATTTCACATCATTTGACATGTGTCACCCCTCCTTAAAAAAAACAATAAAAAAAATAAAAAAAATAAAAAAAAATCCCGCCAAATTACTATTTTTATTCATTTTTTTTGGGCCAAAATTTTTTTTTCCCGCCAAAATTTTTAACTACATCACATTATAAAGTTATTGCATCACAATTATGATTTTAGTGCATTAAGGTTATAAGTTACTGCATTATAGTTGATGCACTGAACTATTAACTATGATGCAGTAACTTATAATAAATATACACCAAACTTATTAGTGTGATGCACTAATGATATAAGAAAGCGTATACTTGTATAAAAAAGAATCGTATTTAATTGCGATGTAGTTACATACATATATGATTCAGAAAACTTAGAATGTCTCAGTTTCCTATAACTATAATATACTAAACTTATAATTATGATGCATTAAAAAACAAGATGTATCACAGTTATAAAAATTGGTGCATCATTGTTATAACTAATTTTTATAACTGTGATGCACAAAAAAAAGGTGCATCATAGTTATAAAATTTTGGCGAAAAAAATGGCCCTGCGTAACTTGAATCTTTATGCGGCGCATGTCCTTCAGTTGTCTTGGATTGTTTCTAGTGAAGTCTTGATGGTGATACGCCGTATGTCAATTGCGTGATGCGGCGTATCTGGAGTAGAACGAGCTTGATCTTCTTCTTTGACCAAACTTTTATATGCGGCGCATGGTATAATTCCTATGCGGCGCATTCTTCAAAGTCAGGCAATGGTCTTCGAATTCATCTAAGTATGATATTGCGGCGTATCTGTTGAGTGAGATACGGCGCATCTTCTGGGTTTCAGTAGACTTTTGACATCTTGCTCATTTTGCTCCATAATTAGTCCAAAATCGCCAAGTTTCACCTTTTACCTGTTTTTACCTGAGAATCACTAAAGTAAACATTAAAGCACCGATTCTCATACATAATAAAGTAAAACAAGTTAAATAAATAGGATAAATGATGATAATAAAATGTACTTATTTGAGTTCATCAAGTTTCTTATGTTTACATTGTTAAAAACCTTCAATGTCGGACTACAATTATAATGGTAACAAATAATGAAAATATGAAGTCTATTAACTCACACTAAGAATTTCACATGTTATAATTAATGAAAATACAAATATCATAACAATAATAAACATGTATCGTAACTTTTTTAAAAGTTACTACAAAGTAAATATTATTTAAATGAAAAAAGATAAACCTAATTATTAATTATTGTCCCAAACAAAAAACATATAATTTAAAAAAAGTTGAATCATTACATTGTTTAACCAATCAAATATCATCTCCACCAACTAAAATCTATTTTGATTGATTAACATAAAAAATGACAATTGTTTGGGAACATCCCAAAATAGAAATGAGAATTATACTTTTGTGACGAAAAGAGAATTATATTTGTTACATGTACAATATGAATCATAAGGAAGCTCTATTTTTGTTACACATGCTCTTTCAATTAGTACTTTATTATTTTTCACACTTACCTATACTATATTTACCCACTAGTACCATAGCCACTTTTTTCACTTTCCCGTACCACTTTTACAAGTCCCTGTTACCATCTTCTTTACATATTTCCAATAAAACAAACCCATCGGAAAAACACTTTTTCAGCATTAGAGCACTCTCTAGTTGTTGGCAAGTTGAGAAACGAGGGCACTTAGGTTTTATAAGTGAGTGCATTGTACTATTTCTGCATCATGTTTACTTTTTTCCCTATATATTTTGTGTATCCGCAAGAGCTCCGTTGGGGGCATCGCCCCTCACTACTATTAACGTGGCTCTGCCTCTTCACAACATCAGTTTCTTCCCAGTCACATTTAGTGTTTTGATTAATTTTATAAGAAACTTAGGTGTAGTTTGTTTTTTCAGAGAATTTATGTCTTCATTTGCAAACCATGTCTATAGAAAAAGAGGTACGTCTAAAGTCTTCATTTGCAAGGAAGAAAACATTTTGTTTTTTTGTTTTTGAAAGAAAAGAATGAAAGAGAAATAGATATGGTTTGCGTTGAAGAAATAAAGTTTATGTCTAATTTTTGTAGATATAAAAAATAAATAAATAAATAAATAAATAAAGTATGCACACATGCAAACAAAAGAAGTTAAAAGAAGGAAAAAATGCTTCTTCCAACCACATTTGTTTTCCTGGTGCATTGCCCCTTTGAGTGAATAAAAAAAGGGCTACAAATGACACCTAAGCCAAATTTGGGCAAAAAGATTGGCGTCGTTACAAACTGAATGTCCAGTTAAAAAATAAATACAATCTAACAAAAATGAGACTCGTATTATATTATGCACTAATAATTGATGTGCGTTTTGTTAGTGCAAGTTTTAAATTTATAAAGGTGAATTACCGGATCTAGAAACAATACATACGAGCAAGTGTACTCGTCCGTTATAGCAAGATGTGATGGTAAGTCGGGATCGTTCGCAGGGATTTGTGAGTGAATCAAAATATTAGTCTTAAAAGTAAGTCTCTAAACGTAAGCAAATAAGATAATAAGCAAATTCAATAATTTAAAAACTACACTTGTTTAGACTAGTTTTGTACTCAATGACACACATGATTGTGATAACTTTTGATAACATGTTGGTTGTGATAATTAGATGGTGGTCTAATCTATTGTTTCTACAAGTTAAACCTTCGTCAAGATTTTAGTTCATAAAAACAAGCTTTAAGTGTAAACCAATCAATTCAAGATCAATCCAAGGTTCATAAGGTATGGTTATCTTAAACACAAGAATAAACTCTTATTATAAATCAAATACTCTTAGGAAATGGTCATTACAAAAGGTAACTCATTCATAGACAAACAAGTTACAATTGTTTATAAACATCTAAACTTTCGTCCAATTAAAGGTTTACAAACAATCCGATTTGATGTTATAAAAGCATTCTCATTACAATCATACTTCTTGTTTCTTTGTTTAGTCAAGAATAATTATGGTGAAAAACAATCATTCATAGACAAATGATTATAACTAGTTGAATAATAACAAATCTTTCGACCCTTGAAACTATTATCAATTAGTTAACCTTGACTCAACAAATGTCACTATGAAACTTAAGGTACAATTGGTTCTTAGGATTGACTTGAAATTGAATTAAAACATGTTATCACAATCATAACTATCACTAAGCATAAAACATCATCAAAACAAGTGTAAAAAGGTTACTAGCTACTCATAGCAAACATGCAAATAAACTCAGAATATTTAACATTAGAATCCATGGTTTTAAGTCTTACAATGCTTTGAAATTGATAACAAATGACAAGGTATTGATAACCTAAGTATTGGTGATGATTTCTTGAGATTTTGGCCTCCAAATGTTGCTTCCTTGGTTCTCCAAATGTTCCTGGTTCTTTCTGCACGAATTTTGCCTTCTTTGAGAGCTTGATGATGATAATAATTGAGAGTAATGATGAGAGTAATTGTCCTCTTGAATTGTGTGTTGAATGGTGTACTCTAGAGGTCCTTTTAGGCTTGTCAAATACTCCTAGCAATCAATAGGAACATAAATGCTAGAACTTGGACAACAAGACACTAAGAAGAGCCTAGAACTTTGAGACAAAAGGCCAAGATTCGTGCACAAAAAGTTATCCTTCTCTTCAGAACTTCCATCCGAATCGGTTGCGGGTTGCTACCGATCGGATGGAGGTGGTAAATGTGGCTATCCGGTCGGTTGGCCACCAACCGATCGGATGGTGAAGTCTGATTGATTTTGGACTTTGACTTTTCTTGCGTATTCCTTCATGCACTCTCCACACTTGATTAACTCTGAACTTGGAACTTTGAAATGACCAAACTTAGGTTCTCCTTATGAAATACTTCACAGATTTGGACTTTGAGCTTGGGAATCTTCGTGTAATCGCATATACTTCATTTTCTTCACTTTTTCTTCGTTTTTCCTACATTTGGCTACATATGCTACAAAAACATACTTTGATACGATTTAGTGGCAAAAACATATAAAAGTAACCAAATAACATACAAAAAACACTAATAACGCTTCTAAAAACATGTTAACTTTGAGCGTTATCAATAATCTTTCACATCTTTCTATTTACGAACAATTTAATCGATCGTAAATGAAACTGTACATTTATTTCCGAACAAACCAGAATAGAAATATAAACATTTATTTTAAAACAGAACACTACTCTATACTACATATAATGAGTGTATGTAATTTTGCTTCATCCGTTAATCCTTAATCTAAACATGCCAACACATTCAATCCTTAATCCTTAATATAAACATGCCAGCACATTCAATCCTTAATCCTTAACTTAAAACTAATTAAGGAACAATTTTATAAGTTTAACTTCAGATCTTTTACCAATGTTTAAAACCTGGTTTTATAATCGACGGTCTAGTCATCGATTTACCGGGTCAACTCAATTTTTTACAAATAAAAAACTAGTAATATAGATACTTTTGAAAGACAAATAATTGGTTATGCAGATTTAAATCGTCATCAAATTCACATAAATATCAAATATGTCATTTATACACAACATTTCCTCACAGATTCAACAAATTAGATTAAAAACATACATGTGAAAAGAAGTTGATTCAACAAGTTACATAAGTGTTTTCTGTAAACAAAATATTATTATAACTATCTACCGCTATAAAATCTCGTTGTTATGCTAGAATGATTACTCTTTTACATTAAGCTTCTTGGACTACAAATAAAATTTGTGGGCTATCGATTTATATATCAGCCCAAGATTCAGCCCAAAAATATTGACCCCGTTTTACACATCTCTCACACACACTAAAAAGTAAAAACACACACACAATAAGCTCCGGCGTATCATTTCCGGCAAACTACAGGTACATATGTTATATAAAAGTTTACATTTTTATGAATAATTGGTTATGTGGGTCCCTTTAAATGCATGATCTTGAACAAGAATTTGTTGGGTTATGGTTAATTTTAGTTGCTTATAATGAATTTGATATGGGTTTGTATTGTTATGCTGTCAAATGATGCCTTTGGGTATTTGCACTTCAGCTGTTTGATGAAGTTCAAAAGGTCGAGAAAAGGCAGAGGAAGAAGATAAGTATAAGGAAAGCGGTGACCTCGTGAATGTAAAAACCAAAAAAAAAGAAGAAGGCTTAGATCATGGGCCTAGACAACACGCATGGGGCAAGCCCAAAAACTGGAAAAACCTAAACGACATGGTGCGTGTCGTTTTGCGACGCTGCGTTATATATAGTAATAATTACATGAGTCGTTATAAGTACAATAGCGTATAGTTATTTTCATATTACAGTGCTCGTACTTACCATTTGAAATTTATATTACCGTTAATAATAATTTAACTATATTTAATATTCAAACCCGTGTACGTATAGATTAAACTTTTAAATAGGATAACATGAGTTCTTATTTATATTTAACGTACATAGTAAAAAGATATTTTAATAGATGAATGTTTAAAACTAATATTTATTTTAATAGTATTTAACGTATGTTAAAATTAATTCGTGTATTTATAAAATTTTGTAAGTTTAATGGATGGAAATCTCAAACCAATACTAATACTCATGTAAATTGTAAATAAAGTTCATATTATAAAGTGTAGGGGGTATAAAGTGTAAGGGGTTATTTGTCTATTATCTAAAATTACAAAAAACATGGAGATTTGTAATTTTAT
>LBNU01020344.1:9587-56304 GCA_014162995.1 Artemisia annua | reverse complement strand
TGATAATGAATCCAATGAGGATTAAATGTAAATCCCATGGGATTAATAATGAATCCTATGGGATTTACATTTAATCCTATGGGATTTATTATTAATCCCATGGGATTTATACTTAATCCCATGGGATTTACATTTAATCGTCATTGGATTTACACTTAATCCCATGGGATTTACACTTAATCCCCTGGGATTAATAATGAATCCCATGGGATTAATAATGAATCCTATGGGATTTACATTTAATCCTATGGGATTCATTATTAATCCCATGTGATACACTATACTGAATCCCATACAGGATCCCATGGGATTAATTATTAATCCCAAGGGATTACACTTAATCCTATGGGATTTACATTTAATCCTATGGGATTCTGTGTGAATCATGTGATTCATTATTAATGAATGAATCCTATGGGAATCATCAATGAATCTTATGGGATTCATTCGTTAAAAATGAATCACATGATTCACACAGAATTACATGTAAATCCCATGGGATTAACACTTCTCTTACAACATTAAACAAAAAAATTAAATCCCATGGGATTTTACCATGAACTTCTTTTACAGTAGCATCTTCATCTTCATCTTCTGGTAAATCACTTTCTGTAACTAAATCAACTTCGATTAAGTGATTTTCATCTATATCATTGATTATTGATGAATCCGATGGGTTTGTTGATGAATCCGATGGGTTTTTTGATGAATCCTTCGGATTCATGGTGATTCCGGCGACGTTTTCGATTAACGCGAGGTTTTGTTGATGATTCCGGTGGTGTTGTTGATGAAGCCGGTGGTTTTGATGAATCCGGAGGTTTTTGTGACGGTGTTGTTGATGAATCCGTCGGATTCATGATTTTCCGGCAAGTTGTTTGGTTATTCCGGCGAGATACGATTTTCCGGCGAGTTGTTTTTAGATCTAGGGTTTGGTTGAGAGAGAAAGGTTTGGATGAGAGAGAAAGTTAGGTGACAAATGAGATGGATGTAGATATTTTTTTGTTTTTATTAAAATACTTGAATTTACTATCTTGCCCTTCTTTGTATGTTTTGGTTTAATCTAAGCCATTGGATGGAAGATGAATGGGTGGTTGGGATTTGCTAATTTGTTCTTTAGATACTAGTTGTTTTGCATAGATCTCACCTCATTGTATATTACTAGTATTTGTATTTCTCTTTTGTTATTTAAATTTCTTAATTATTTTATGCGTCTAAAACCATTATGAATGATTAAAATATCAATTAATACCTCTAATAATAATACGAGTATCTACAAGCGCCCAAATACTTGTCACATTACAACCATATTCAATCGAAGATAGAAGTTGAAAAATTATCTCCCTAACAAAATATACCAAGAGCAGCCATCGCTATACGAATATTCAATGGAAGATTCAATTTCAACCTTGATCGTAGGACAAGGTTGTTCAAATATTAAACATGTATCAAAGAACTCAACCAATCTCTCTTTGGTTCAAGTTATTACTTTAAAACGTGTGCTATCACAAACACAAAAAAACACTCTACAATAACCTCACTATAAACACAAACCGTTATATTTCGAGAGAGATAGATAACAAATGAGACCGCATCAAAAAACCCTAGCACTTTTCTTTATATACTGCAATATTTCACTTCAGCCTCTGCACACATAAACAAGACAAGACAAGTCCCTCATAAAGGGATTAGGCATAAACAACTTTAGAATGTACAAGTTATAGGCCCCTGTACTTATTATGAGTAAGTTTGAATGAGATATACAACAAATGTCGACCTTGAGCGATTAAATTTGGACGGCGAACTATATCCTTTCTCTTATTTTGCAACGCTGGTTATGAATATTTCGTCACTTCAAACGCATTAAGGTCCTCTCTTGATTGCAACTATTAACTACAAATATGTATTGATTGTTAGATCTATTCATGAAGTAATCAACGTGTTTTTGACTAATTGAAAGCGTTTGGAATAGAGCATAAACATTTGATTTCCTTCATGTCACTTCAAACTGGACAAACCAAACTACTTAAAGACAATTTTCCACAACCAAACAAACTATGATATTTAAATTTCTAATTTTCTCAAACTGATCATGTTAGATTAGTAAAATATTTATCTCTCAAACCAGAGATCGACAACACGTTTTGGTGCTAGATAACGAACGATTGTGTTATCAAATAAAGAAAAAATAGTGGTGTAAATGGTAGAACGCACATTTCCTTCCTACCTTGTATTACTATTAGTTATTCGCTAAATCCAATCACATTTTCCTTTTTATAAAAATATCATTCAACCCATTTTCAGGAATCTTTTCTCATTGACCATATCTTGACTAGTTATTCGGTAAATCTTCTTCTTTACTGTTTTTCTGATGTGGCTTTGTTTGGAATTTTAGTTTGAGTTAGTGTAAGGTGTGTAATTTTGAATGTACGCTTTTAATTTTGACTTTTTGAAGTCACAGTAGAGTGTTTGAACATTGGTTTTGGACGAGAACCCGACCCGACAACCCGACTGAAACCGAACCAACTCGACCCGACCAAAGTCGGTTTTCTTTCAGTTTAGGGTTTTCCCGACCTGTCAGGTCGGGTCGGCCCGGTTCGAGCCAAAATCGACCGAACCGAACTGACCGAATCCGACCCGAGTAGTTTTCAGTTCTGTCTCGGGTTGGGTTTTGGGGGAATTTCGTTTTTCGGGTATGTCGGGTCGGGTTTAGACTGATGCTCACCTCTACTTATTAGTGTTGTTTAATGTAGTGATATAGTTTTGGTTTAAAGTTAGTGAGAATTGTTGGTTTGGCTTAAAAAGTAAAACTGAAGAATGTTGTATATACGGGTTTGTTATTGAGATGACTGGTGAAATGAAATTAGAAATTCAATTGTGAATGAGTGAGGGTACTGGCAACGTTATAGTTTTTGGCTCGGCATGAATCAGTATCAATCGGCATGACATTGCCTTTGGCTCGGGATCATGGTTTCGGCAAGAGATTCGGTATACTTTACCGAATCGGTATAATGTGTTGCATTTAATGTTTTGGAACGTTGGACATTATTATTCGAACGTTAGAAGCAATAAAAAAAACAAAAAAAAAAAAAAAAAAAAAAAAAGTTTAGGCATGCTTAGGCATGACATTGCCACTAAAAATAAATGGTTAGGCATGATTAGGCATGAAACTAGTTGGATTCATTCTATTGGCTAATTACAATTTAGTTTTAGGCATGGTTAGGCAACATTGCCACCACCCTGAAGGACTTGTTTTGCATTGCATCCAAGAGAATCGAACGTGAAAGTTTGCAATTGACCTTGTATTAGTATTTGTATTACTACTGATCTTTTTTACTTGTAAGATTCTGATAGACAAAATTGATTATCTAGATAACGAGAGATAATAAGTGGCAAACACATATTATATTTTTGTGCAAATAATCATGAATCAAGATCAAATAAGAAATCTTTAGCGAAACTTTTTTGAAATAAACATGAGAAATGCATGTAATCACGTTGATTCATAATTTATACATAAAAATATATATATTTTTTTTATTCGATAAAATGGGTGATTCACAATAGCTATTTTACTGTATTATTCACTGAAATTTGTAAATTGATTCAAAACTTTGATGTTTTGCAAATAACATGAATCAAATGTTACATTTTCATCCATTCAAAAAAAAATGTTACATTTTCATATCTTTGAATTACGAATTTGTTTCGAATCAACTGAAGGAACATTTTTACGTAAAACAACATAAATCATGGCTCCAAATTGCGTTTTTCATTTTTTAGTTTTTCACCCAAATTAAAGTCAATAATCATAACTAAGATAAGTAACCTAATGAGCATCAATAAAAAATGAGCTACTTCATTAGGTTACATATCTTGGTTATGATTATTGACTTTAATAACCAAAAAGGATAATTCAGCCGTAAGAATATCAGCCTTTCAAAGAGGAGGTCAAAGGTTCGAATCAAACAGGGAGAAAATTAATCCATTTGTGGCCACGGAGGTTCACTTGCGCCGATTCCGGGCTATACAAAAGGGTAGTCACTCTGGGATTAGTCGGCTCGATCATAATGTCGAGTCAGAAATTCAGGTAAAAAATAATAATAACTATGAAAATAAATAAATAAATAAATAAATAAATTATAATCAAAACTTTTAAATTGCATAATTGATTTTGACCTCTCACCATTTCTCCCTCCATCTATCCCCATCCTTGCTCCAATCAAACCATCACACAATGCCTAAACACTTTTTTAACTCAAACTCGCAACTATCAACACTTTCTCTCTCTCCTAAATTATATGCGTGTCGGGTTGGTTTTCATTTCAACAGAAACATGATCACCTATATATATACACATACATAAGTACATTACATACACATATATTTACTATCTCTCTCATTCACCCCACAAGAAAAAAACCCTTTTGTCTTCTTAACTTAATTTCATCTGGGTACATTTTATTTTTCGTTTTTATTCAGTATTATGTAAGCTACGAGTTTTTTAAAAAGTTGGTTTTTCGTATTAAAAAGCATGAATTCTCGTTAAATTTGCATCAAGAGTGATTTTTTTGAAGTTTTTAAAGATACCCATTTGCTAAAATTGTGTTTTGAGAAATGGGTGTTCGTTAAAGTTGTGATTTTTGTTGTTTATGATATGTAATTGTTGGTTTTATTTACATTGTGGTCCAACTGTTAGATCAAAGTTTTGAGTGAAGTGAATTGGTGAGCATGGATCTGTTTTTTGATCAAGTCAACCGTTAGTTAAAGGATCTCGAATGGGGAGCTGTCTAGTATCTCGTTAAGTTATCGAGTTTTCGTTTAATGATGAATTCATTTCGTTAATATTTTGAGTTTTTGATCAGTCATGAATTCGTTTCGTTAATATAATTTAACATTTTTACTTATGGAGTTTAAGTAGGGAACTGAAAATATTTCATTACTTGATTCTTTATTGATTCCCTGTGATGTTAAACATTTTTACTCATGGGGATCGCTATATAATAAAACACAAAATGACTCGAAATACAATTTTGAATTATTACTCTTTTAGTTATGTTAGCAAAATTCCTTGTACTTCTGCCCATTTCTACACATATAAAATGTATGCACGTTTGAATCATTAATTGTTGTGTTTTTCGCCTCTCAAGCCTTTGTAGTAAAATCGTTTGTCCAAAAGTAAGTAAAATTATCACATAATAAAGGTTTAATAACCAAAAAGTGTACATTTATGGAAGAAACATTTGTTCCTTTTCGTGGGATCAGTAACGATCTTAAAGGAAGATTATTATGCTACAAACAAGATTGGACCGGTGGCATCCGAGCTGGTATCAGGTTCGTGATTCTTTCATTAAATAAAGTTACTATATAATATACTGAAGAAGATAGTGTTATTATGCGTTTTATAACATGGATTATGTCTTTTTAGGATTCTAGCTCCAACGACTTATATATTCTTTGCATCAGCGATTCCGGTTATATCTTTTGGGGAGCAGCTAGAACGAGATACTGGTTTGATACTTTTAAGTTTAAAGATGCTCATAATATTCTTAATTTGTGNTGTATGTTCACTTGCATGTGTATAATTATAGAATTATGCAATAAATATTATTATGCTTAGATTGACAAAAAAAAGTAAATAAGAATAATCAATTTTCTACGTAATACAAGTTTGTTGGTATAAATTTGCCAAGCAAAAATATAAACGGTTAGAAACCGAAAAACCGAACCGAAACCGATAATAAACCGAAAAAACCGAACCGTCAAAAACCGAACGGTTTCGGTTTTGGTTTCTATAAAAACCGAACATGACGGTTCGTTTTCGGTTTTAGCCAAAAACCGACCCAAACAGAACCGTGCACACCTCTAAATAATATATTAATATAATAATAATAAATAATAAATAATAATAATAATAATGATAATAATAATAATAATAATAATATAATAATAATTATAATGAAATAATAAAATAATAAATAATAATATATTAATATAATAATAATAATAAATAATAAATAATAATAAATATATAATAATAATAATATTAATAATAATAATACTAATAAAATAATAATAATAATAATAATAATAATAATAATAATAATAATAATATAATAATAATAATAATAATAATAATAATAATAATAATAATAATAATATTAATATTAATAATAATAATAATAATAATAATAATAATAATAATAATAATAATAATAATAATAATAATAATAATAATAATAATAATAATAATAATAAAGCGCATTAAAGCGCATTTTCTTCTTTTGGAGAACTTGAAAAAGATGCAGAGACCTTATTAAAGCGCATTCGACGATTCTCTATGAATCAGAACATTGGAGCACGTGCCGCTCCGCATATTTTTAGTAGGATTAGCTTTGCTATTGCTAGAGGTGTGGGGGCCCAGTTGGTTTCTCGGCTCCCCACTAATTTCTTGTAAAAATTCTATTAATTTTTAATAAAAGTGGTGGTTATAATAATAATAATAATAATAATAATAATAATAATAATAATAATAATAATAATAATAATAATAATAATAATAATAATAATAATAATAATAATAATAATAATAATAATACTGATTTCTTGAGTCAATTCTCTGGTGTTACCAAACGCTGGAATTTATATTGAATTTCTGTGGGAATTCAATTCTGTGATTTGATTTCTTCACTTCATTTCATTTCTCTAAATTTCACCCTACCAAACGTGCCCGACAACCCGACCCGACAACCCGACTGAAACCGAACCAACTCGACCCGACCAAAGTCGGTTTTCTTTCAGTTTAGGGTTTTCCCGACTTGTCAGGTCGGGTCGGCCCGGTTCGAGCCAAAATCGACCGAACCGAACTGACCGAATCCGACCCGAGTAGTTTTCAGTTCTGTCTCGGGTTGGGTTTTGGGGGAATTTCGTTTTTCGGGTATGTCGGGTCGGGTTTAGACTGATGCTCACCTCTACTTATTAGTGTTGTTTAATGTAGTGATATAGTTTTGGTTTAAAGTTAGTGAGAATTGTTGGTTTGGCGTANCGAACTGACCGAATCCGACCCGAGTAGTTTTCAGTTCTGTCTCGGGTTGGGTTTTGGGGGAATTTCGTTTTTCGGGTATGTCGGGTCGGGTTTAGACTGATGCTCACCTCTACTTATTAGTGTTGTTTAATGTAGTGATATAGTTTTGGTTTAAAGTTAGTGAGAATTGTTGGTTTGGCGTAAAAAGTAAAACTGAAGAATGTTGTATATACGGGTTTGTTATTGAGATGACTGGTGAAATGAAATTAGAAAATTCAATTGTGAATGAGTGAAGGACTTGTTTTGCATTGCATCCAAGAGAATCGAACGTGAAAGTTTGCAATTGACCTTGTATTAGTATTTGTATTACTACTGATCTTTTTTACTTGTAAGATTCTGATAGACAAAATTGATTATCTAGATAACGAGAGATAATAAGTGGCAAACACATATTATATTTTTGTGCAAATAATCATGAATCAAGATCAAATAAGAAATCTTTAGCGAAACTTTTTTGAAATAAACATGAGAAATGCATGTAATCACGTTGATTCATACGAGTAGTATTTAAACATAAAAATATATATATATTTTTTATTCGATAAAATGGGTGATTCACAATAGCTATTTTACTGTATTATTCACTTAAATTTGTAAATTGATTCAAAACTTTGATGTTTTGCAAATAACATGAATCAAATGTTACATTTTCATCCATTCAAAAAAAAATGTTACATTTTCATATCTTTGAATTATGAATTTGTTTCGAATCAACTGAAGGAACATTTTTACGTAAAACAACATAAATCATGGCTCCAAATTGCGTTTTTCATTTTTTAGTTTTTCACCCAAATTAAAGTCAATAATCATAACTAAGATACGTAACCTAATGAGCATCAATAAAAAGTGAGCTACTTCATTAGGTTACATATCTTGGTTATGATTATTGACTTTAATAACCAAAAATGATAATCCAGCCGTAAGAATATCAGCCTTTCAAAGAGGAGGTCAAATGTTTGAATCAAACAGGGAGAAAATTAATCCATTATTTGTGGCCACGGAGGTTCACTTGCGACGATTCCGGGTGATACAAAAGGGTAGTCACTCTGGGATTAGTCGGCTCGATCACAATGTCGAGTCAGAAATTCAGGTAAAAAATAATAATAACTATAAAAATAAATAAATAAATAAATTATAATCAAAACTTTTAAATTGCATAATTGATTTTGACCTCTCACCATTTCTCCCTCCATCTATCCCCATCCTTGCTCCAATCAAACCATCACACAATGCCTAAACACTTTTTTAACTCAAACTCGCAACTATCAACACTTTCTCTCTCTCCTAAATTATATGCGTGTCGGGTTGGTTTTCATTTCAACAGAAACATGATCACCTATATATATACACATACATAAGTACATTACATACACATATATCTTTACTATCTCTCTCATTCACCCCACAAGAAAAAAACCCGTTTGTCTTCTTAACTTAATTTCATCTGGGTACATTTTATTTTTCGTTTTTATTCAGTATTATGTAAGCTACGAGTTTTTTAAAAAGTTGGTTTTTCGTATTAAAAAGCATGAATTCTCGTTAAATTTGCATCAAGAGTGATTTTTCTGAAGTTTTTAAAGATACCCTTTTGCTAAAATTGTGTTTTGAGAAATGGGTGGTCGTTAAAGTTGTGATTTTTGGTGTTTATGATATGTAATTGTTGGTTTTATTTACATTGTGGTCCAACTGTTAGATCAAAGTTTTGAGTGAAGTGAATTGGTGAGCATGGATCTGTTTTTTGATCAAGTCAACCGTTAGTTAAAGGATCTCGAATGGGGAGCTGTCTAGTATCTCGTTAAGTTATCGAGTTTTCGTTTAATGATGAATTCATTTCGTTAATATTTTGAGTTTTTGATCAGTCATGAATTCGTTTCGTTAATATAATTTAACATTTTTACTTATGGAGTTTAAGTAGGGAACTGAAAATATTTCATTACTTGATTCTTTATTGATTCCCTGTGATGTTAAACATTTTTACTCATGGGGATCGCTATATAATAAAACACAAAATGACTCGAAATACAATTTTGAATTATTACTCTTTTAGTTATGTTAGCAAAATTCCTTGTACTTCTGCCCATTTCTACACATATAAAATGTATGCACGTTTGAATCATTAATTGTTGTGTTTTTCGCCTCTCAAGCCTTTGTAGTAAAATCGTTTGTCCAAAAGTAAGTAAAATTATCACATAATAAAGGTTTAATAACCAAAAAGTGTACATTTATGGAAGAAACATTTGTTCCTTTTCGTGGGATCAGTAACGATCTTAAAGGAAGATTATTATGCTACAAACAAGATTGGACCGGTGGCATCCGAGCTGGTATCAGGTTCGTGATTCTTTCATTAAATAAAGTTACTATATAATATACTGAAGAAGATAGTGTTATTATGCGTTTTATAACATGGATTATGTCTTTTTAGGATTCTAGCTCCAACGACTTATATATTCTTTGCATCAGCGATTCCGGTTATATCTTTTGGGGAGCAGCTAGAACGAGATACTGGTTTGATACTTTTAAGTTTAAAGATGCTCATAATATTCTTAATTTGTGTATGGGGTATAAGCTATAATTTTTACTTTAATTATTTTAAATTGGTATAGAGGGAAGTCTAACTGCGGTCCAGACTCTAGCGTCGACAGCATTATGTGGTATCATCCACTCTATAGTTGGAGGGCAGCCACTTCTTATATTAGGTGTTGCTGAGCCAACCGTGTTAATGTACACGTTTATGTTCAAATTTGCTAAGGATCAAAAGGACTTAGGACAACCTCTGTTCTTAGCCTGGGCGGGATGGTATTTTCTCGACACTCTTTGTTTATAAATGGATGTGGCAAACTGAACATTATTGGTTGAAATGGATATTTTTATATGGGGTCGAAATGGGTCAGGCTGAATCGAAACAATTATTTACAAAAAATCAAATTTCTCATAAGTAGCTTGTGAGATCTTATTACAAAAAAATATTATTTTACAATTAAATATTATATTACTTTCATTATTGAACAAAAATGATTTAGGAGGTTTTATGCTTTTAAATATACGCTTTGGACGACTTTTGATCCTTTTGACATGTTCGATCTGTTTGGGCTGTTTTTGGATATTTTTATATTTGAATCGTTAGAGATAAACATAACCTGAATCGAGTAAGAGGGTGCTACATCTACTAAAAAGNATCCCCTGTGATGTTAAATATTTTTACTCATGGGGATCTCTATATAATAAAACACAAAATGACTCGAAATACAATTTTGAATTATTACTCTTTTAGTTATGTTAGCAAAATTCCTTGTACTTCTGCCCATTTCTACACATATAAAATGTATGCACGTTTGAATCGTTAATTGTTGTGTTTTTCGCCTCTCAAGCCTTTGTAGTAAAATCGTTTGTCCAAAAGTAAGTAAAATTATCACATAATAAAGGTTTAATAACCAAAAAGTGTACATTTATGGAAGAAACATTTGTTCCTTTTCGTGGGATCAGTAATGATCTTAAAGGAAGATTATTATGCTACAAACAAGATTGGACCGGTGGCATCCGAGCTGGTATCAGGTTCGTGATTCTTTCATTAATTAAAGTTACTATATAATATACTGAAGAAGATAGTGTTATTATGCGTTTTATAACATGGATTCTGTCTTTTCAGGATTCTAGCTCCAACGACTTATATATTCTTTGCATCAGCGATTCCGGTTATATCTTTTGGGGAGCAGCTAGAACGAGATACTGGTTTGATACTTTTAAGTTTAAAGATGCTCATAATATTCTTAATTTGTGCTGTATGGGGTATAAGCTATAATTTTTACTTTAATTATTTTAAATTGGTATAGAGGGAAGTCTAACTGCGGTCCAGACTCTAGCGTCGACAGCATTATGTGGTATCATCCACTCTATAGTTGGAGGGCAGCCACTTCTTATATTAGGTGTTGCTGAGCCAACCGTGTTAATGTACACGTTTATGTTCAAATTTGCTAAGGATCAAAAGGACTTAGGACAACCTCTGTTCTTAGCCTGGGCGGGATGGTATTTTCTCGACACTCTTTGTTTATAAGTGGATGTGGCAAACTGAACATTATTGGTTGAAATGGATATTTTTATATCGGGTCGAAATGAGTCAGGCTGACTCGAAACAATTATTTACAAAAAATCAAATTTCTCATAAGTAGCTTGTGAGATCTTATTACTATTAAATATTATATTACTTTCATTATTGAACAAAAATGATTTAGGAGGTTTTATGCTTTTAAATATACGCTTTGGACGACTTTTGATCCTTTTGACATGTTCGATCTGTTTGGGCTGTTTTTGGCTATTTTTATATTTGAATCGTTAGAGATAAACATAACCTGAATTGAGTAAGAGGGTGCTACATCTACTAAAAAGTAGTTAATTAATGACAATTGCTTATAAGTAAGTTACTATTGTGTCGATGGAACAGGGTCTGTGTGTGGACGGCCTTTTTGCTGGTCTTGCTATCTATTTTGGGTGCTTGCTCTATCATCAATAGATTCACACGAATAGCTGGTGAATTGTTCGGTCTTCTAATTGCAATGCTCTTTATGCAGCAAGCTATTAAAGTGAGTTAAATTACAATTAAATTTCAGTTGAAATAAATTTCACTTACTAATAGTTATTATAATGTTGAAACAAAGTGTGTTTGGATAGTTAGGTAACTTTATGTCAATATTTTGAATTTTAGTTGTCATTTTGTTAGGGAGTCGTGGAAGAGTTTGGTATACCAAAAAGTGATAATCCTAATCAAGCTGCATTTCAACCTTCATGGCGTTTTGGAAACGGAATGTTTGCATTGGTTCTGTCTTTTGGTCTTCTTCTTACTTCTTTAAAAAGCCGTAAAGCAAGGTCCTGGCGTTATGGGACAGGTTAGTTTAACTTTTATTGACTATTTCTTATTTTGACTTTTGACTTCTTGTTAATTTCTCTTTTGTTAAAAAAAATATATTTTATTTGTTTTTAATCATTTCAAGGATGGCTAAGGGGACTTATTGCGGATTATGGTGTTCCTTTTATGGTGGTTGTTTGGACGGGTGTATCATACATACCAACTAATAGTGTCCCGGAAGGAATACCAAGGCGGCTTTATAGTCCAAATCCATGGTCTCCTGGTGCATATACAAATTGGACCGTTGCTAAGGTTGTTTCCTGACTCATAACTTGCATCATAGAGAATAAAATTTTGTTAGTTTTTAAACTGCAGTATATCATTTACTTTTTTGGATATATACTCATAATTGCAGTCTTGCAGGATATGTTGAACGTCCCGCTTGTGTATATAATTGGAGCTGTTGTTCCAGCTACAATGATTGCTGTGCTTTACTATTTTGATCACAGTGTCGCATCTCAGCTTGCACAACAAAGTGAGTTCAATTTAAAGAAGCCGCCTTCATATCATTACGACCTTCTTCTTTTAGGTTTTTTGGTAAGTGAACCTTCGTGGGTATTTATTCATATTTCCAGTCAATGTATATTCAAGTTTTTGTTGCATGTTTAATGGTGGAAATTGGATGGGTGGATAATGGGTAACTGTAGGTAATACTTTTTTGTACTGGTCAAATCGGACTAGAGTGGGTTGACTAGGAATAGGTTTTGTCCTGAAATTTATTTTTTCTAATAAACAATTTGATTGTCAATTATAATGACAATTACTTTAGTAATAATCCAATTTTATCAATCTGCACTACAAATATACTTTGGGCGACTTTCAATCTGTTTGACCTGTTTCCTTTATTTTCATTTCATATTTTTATCTGTGAGAGATAAATATTAAACCCAAATGGCTGAATCTACCCATTCAACAGTACGTGGGTCGAAATTTTCATGTCTGAGATAGTACTCTCAAAGCATATTCTTATAGAAAAAAGTTGATTCTTTTCTCGACAGACCTTACTATGTGGGCTAATTGGCATTCCCCCTGCCAATGGAGTTATTCCACAATCTCCTATGCACACAAAGAGCTTAGCCACCCTGAAACATCAGGTACTCGCTCTCTTCTATATGAATTAGTATTAAGACAGTTATTATTTTCCCTATTTTATTGCTCTATTTTATCCCAGCAGGATGATGTAGTCCTCTTAAACTAATTAGCCAAATTATTGATGGTCTGTGATTGTGAATGCGCGTGCATGTATTTGTAACATTTTTTACTTATATTATACAATTCAGAATGAATGAATGATTATTGAGAAACAATTTATAAAAAAAGTAGGACCTCTTTGTCGACCAAGAGAGTCAACTTATTATGTTAATATGATTTGCAGATAATTTTTTTTTTTATCTTTTTTAATATTTAATCTGACTCCAATTCTTTTCTATTATTAAACTTTTTATAGTTCATTTAGTCATCAATTTTTTTCTAAGCAAAAAATATGTTTCTGTCGGTTTGTCGTATCTGCAACTTTGAAGCTAAAAAAAATATCATTTGACGAATTAAAGTCAAATGTCTAATCTTTCATTGGGTAGAAGGTAGAGTTTATATTATCTTCATTGGTTTGTATCTTTTTCAACTGCCCCATTTCTCTTGTGCTATAAACTATTTTATCCTGATTGATGGCAAATCTATTAACTTATCCCAAGTTAGCGAACACGTTATGTATCAAATATAAAAATCTTATATTGGTTAGAAAGTGGCCTACTAGGATAACTCACACGAAAATTACAGAAAAACAACGACAAAAAAATATGTGGACTAAAATACATTTTTTATGGCACTGGAAAGCCATGTAAAAATAAATTTTTCCTCAAGCTTCTTGCAGTAGAAAATAATATATATATTTTTTGTAGTGGAAGAGCATAGACAATTTTAAAAGCTTATCATGTTTTACCATTAACCTGTTTATATAATTATGTTTTGTATTTAAAATTTCTGAAACAGCTTCTACGGAATAAACTTGTATCTACAGCTCGAAGAAGTATACGTGATAACTCAAACTTGGGTGAACTATACCGTAACATGCAACAAGCATACACTGAAATGCAGACTCCACTCGTTTATCAAACTCAGTCAACTCTGGTAATTAAAAATTAATTGCATAAAATCTGACCAACTTTATTCCAGCTTCTGTTTTAGGTAGCCATTTTCTTTGTTTTCACCCATAAAAACCCCTCAAACTTTCAAACCTTTCAATTTAAGGGTCAAAATGCTGACATGGTGAAATGCTGAGTATTTTGCTGACATTGCGAAGGGTTAAAACAAAGGTTACCCAAAATAGAAGTTGGATCAAAGTTGGTTACTACTTTTTATGCAACTAACCCACTAAATTTATTCAATCTATTTGAGGTTCGTTCTTCCATTTAAAAAATTGTTATTACAATAGGGACTAAAAGATCTAAAAGAGTCAACAATACGACAAGCGTCTAGTGGTGGTTACATTGATGCACCAGTTGACGAAACTGTGTTTGATGTCAATAAAGATGTCGATGATTTATTGCACGTTGAAGTGAAGGAGCAACGTTTGAGTAATTTGCTACAAGCATTAATGGTTGGTGCTTGTGTTGCTGCTATGCCAGCTCTTAAAAAGATCCCCACTTCAGTTCTTTGGGGTTACTTTGCTTTTATGGCAATCGAAAGCTTGCCCGGTAATCAGTTTTGGGAGCGAATATTATTACTTTTCACTGCTCCAAGTCGAAGATACAAGTAAGTTTTTAGATCCACTTTTATTTCGAATTGTTACTGCCTATTAGTGGTGTCAAGATGGGAGGGTTGGATAATGGACTAACGGGTCAAAAGAGTTCGCTAGTAAGGAGTCAATTTTGATTATGGATTGACCTTCAAATACTTTCTTTTTCTTTTAAAAAAAAAATAATAATTAATCAGTACATTAGTAACTAATGGTTACAACTTACAACAACAATATCATTACAATAATAATCCAAGTTAATGTATGTGCTTTACACGTTTGCATGGTTCGAAATTGACAATTTCATATTTATTTTTATCTCCAAAACTGCTGTCATATATGACTTAGGCGACTGATGTGTTCTAAAATACAATAACAACAGTTTACATATGATAAGAAATTTTGGTATTATGGAATAGGTTCTATAGACTATAGTGATGGGTAGATTGGAAATTGTTCTTCCCTTAGTTAAATCGGAAATTCTTTGATATATGAATCAGCCAACTGTTCTATTTGTCCTCTATCAAAGAGATATATATTTGGCTTCTAATTATTTTTTTATTACCATTTTTATCAGGGTCTTGGAAGAAAATCATGCTACCTTTGTAGAAACAGTACCTTTCAAAACAGTTGCCTTTTTCACATTGTTTCAAACAGTTTACTTACTAGCTTGTTTTGGCATCACATGGATCCCAATCGCAAGTGTTCTTTTCCCACTCTTGATCATGCTTCTTGTTCCCGCAAGACAATATTTGCTTCCCAAACTTTTCAAAGGTGCTCATCTGCAAGACCTGGATGCTGCCGAATATGAAGAAGCCCCTCCCACCGCCTTCAATCTGGCATTTGGTGTAAGTCAATATTATATTTCTAACTCCATCGCAATATTAAAAAAGTAACCAATGTTGGATATGTTATAGTAGACGTCAGAGAAACACTTTTGTGATAAAAAAAATAGTACATTTCTGAAATAATATTTCTAGGCGTATAATACTCAAAGCTTTTATCTAAGATAAAACTTGATTAAAGTACTAATTTCATGCTTTTGTTTACATTTAAGACAGAAAATTGATAGAGCAAACTTCAAACTGATCTTTTATTACACACTTGCAGGATGAAGATGTGCATTCGAGAACATCCCAAATTGATAGTGGTGAAGTTCTTGATGGAATCATAACAAGAAGCAGAGGAGAGATACGTCATACGTACAGTCCAAAAATAACAAGTTCAACCCAATCTCCACGAGAAATGCAGTCTTCATATAGCCCACGTCTTCCACAAAGAACTTATAGTCCACGTTTGCACGAATTAACGGTCAATAGAAGCCCAAGATCACCTGGAAAAGGGTTAGAAATCAAGCAAACTCCAAGTCCTGGTCCATCTAATCTTGGTGAAACCAGTAAAGGTTCTTCGGCATGAAACATTAGCAATTTGAAATGGTGCTTGAGAGGTTTATTTACTACGTGTGTGATTTAATGTATCTTTTGTAATGTTTGCAAGCTGTCTTCTGAGTTGTATATTTTCTGAGTGCTTTCATTTTCTTGTATGTGTTTATGATATGGGCAGAAAACAAATAATCAAATTTATTACTCCGTGCTAAATTTCTTTCTTTCTTTCTCAGCAAATCTGTTAAGAAATCAAATTTTAGGGCGTCTCTTTTTTTTTTTTTTTTTTTTTTTTTTTTTTTTTTTTTTTTTTTTTTTTTTTTTTTTTTTTTTTTTAATATTATTTTCAAATTTTAAATTGTAGGCCTTACAGCAAAACTTTTTCTTTTTTTTATTATTATTATTTTTTTTAATCATGTTTTTTTAGACCTTTTATCTGACTCCAAAGATAAACAACAGCTAAATGATATATCCGTTAACATAGCTGCTTTTCTTTTCTAGCAACATTTGTTAGATTGATGGAAACTAATATCTTCTGTTAGGTGGTTTGATATTACTCATAGTTGCATAATATGTTGTGACATATTGCTCATTGTTGTGTAGGTTTGAACCTAAGATCTTTTACGGGACGTTAGGGCGTGTGACTGTTAGCACACCTTAGTAGTGATTTTCTTACTCGTATTGTATTAAGATATATATTCCCATTTTAGTAACTGTATAATCTTAAACATTTATTTTTCTTTTAGAAAACATGATGTAGTTTTCTAAGTATTAAGTTATCTCCTTGTATCCCAAGTTCCTTCATGTTTCATAAATAAAAACAAGAACACATTAAGTATGTAATAAAGAAAAATTGATATGCGTAGTTAATTACTAGTTAATTGGCAAATGTAACTCAAACCTCATTTAATACTTTTTTATTAAAAGACAATTTAATTCTAAAAACTTTATTGACCATTTTATAAACTTTGTAACCAGCTCATGTATTAGTCAACAAGGAATTTAAGGTATGTTATCTTACTATTGTGTTAGTATTTAGTAACATTATAATGCTAATGTTAACAAATATTTTATAAATAAAAAATAACTTATAAATCAAATTATTTTGAAGAAATAGAAGTATATGTGTAAATGATGAAGACTATATAAATGATTAATAAAATATATACTATAAATATAAATAAAATAAAATAAAAAACCATGCCAATAACAAGTTATGAACCAGTAAAGTAAAGTCAAGTTTTAAATTCAATAAATACTTTTCATTTAATCTAAATTAAAATGAATCTCTTCTTGAATAAAAGCACGACGTTATCAGGACAAAATACTAGCAGAAGCAGAAAAAGAGGAAAAAGAAAAGGAGCGAACAACCATGGAAACATCGTTAGATGAGCTTCAGGACTACGGAGACTAAGGAGTTGTGACTAAGTCGGTCTTAAAAAAAAAGATAACAATAACAATATGAAAAAGCAATTTTAAGGAAGAGTAAATCATCGTTTCAAACATGATTTATTGGTTATGCTGCATAGTTTGATTATAGTTGAATAGGAAATTATGTACCTTGATATGATTGTAAAAGTAAAAGTATAAATATATTTAGCAAAATTTTAGTTCAAAGTTTCTTAAAATACAATCATATTTTTGTAGCGAAATATACAAAAAATAATCTATTCCAAAAATCTGTATGCAATTCATATTTTAGTCTGCATAGAAACGGAATCAATTTGCATATATTCACATCCTAAATAAGTTTTATGCACAACCTAGATATTTTCCTTTGATAAATTTTTACAAAAAGTCAAATAATACACTTATTGTCCAATAAATCACAGAGAATGTAAACAAACGAATATGAATTCATTTTTAGTATTTTGTTTTAAAGAAAAGATTTATAGTATATTTTGACCAATTTAAAGTTTGGTCGTAAACTAGTCCTAACCATTTTGATCAACATAAACATCAATTAATGTTTCCTCTCATTTAATTCTTTAGCTATTAAATGAGACTAACAATGAATAAATTGGAACTTTAAGATAAAAGAGAGAAGACTCCCTCACTCTCTTTAAGCTTTGTGTTCTTCATAATCTCTCACACATGGATCTTTTTTCCGAAAATCACTTCAAACCCGAATTACAACATGAATTCGAGTTTGAAGATGATTTTCCAATGGACACAAAAGGTGTCTTTCAAGATTTACACCAACTAGACAATCTTTCACGCACAAGTTCATCTTTTGACCCTGATTACACAACTCATGTTGAGGGGTATGACCCGTTTGGCCCCTTGCCATATGGGATAGGTTCGAATGATCTTGACTCATATGAGTTTAAGCCTCTTCAACATGTAAATGATGGCGGAATGGCAGTGAATTATGTCACTCAGAACAGAAGTTTCGTGGCTTGTCCCCAACCGGATTTTTCAGCCCGTTTGGGGATCATGGAATGCCCGATTCAAAACCCAAAGCCGATGAGTTTCTTTGCACCGGATGAAGGATCATGCATCACCGCTGACAATGGACTCAAGAAAGGGAATGGAAAGCCGAACAAATGGACAAAGAACACAAATTCTTCCAAAGGGCAATGGACCCAAGAAGAAGATAGGTAATGTACCCTTATTTTTAATTTATGTGTATTCCGGAATATACAGTATCACAAAAGAGTTGCAAAAGATCATTTTAAGACTATTACCAAAATTTTCAAATCAACACTAGTTATTGTCAAATGAAGTCTACATCAGCAGGCAAATGTCAAAAGATTCACTTCTTGAAGACCCTTTTCCACTTTCTTTACAAAAAAAATGACTACCTAAACATTTTGCTTGACAAACTATGGTATGATCATCCACATGGAGATGACATTTTTGTTGTCATTCACGGTTTTCAGCCTTAGTATGTACTATTACAACAAAGCTTTCATAACATGCAAGTCTCAGGCCACAGCCACTTAGATCAACAAACAGTGAGTTAAAATGATTTTTCTAGCAATTTTTTATTTAAGCGCCTATTACAAATGATCTTTCTATATACATAACTGAGTAACGAAAAAGACACGTATAAATTCTTGGGTGTGTCCAAACATGCAGGGTTTTAAAAGAAATGGTGGAGAAATATGGGGTGAGAAAATGGTCATATATTGCTCAGATGTTAAAAGGGAGGATTGGCAAGCAGTGCAGGGAGAGATGGCACAATCATCTTAGGCCTGACATCAAGGTTTGCTTTTTATATCAAACAAAAATATAAAATAAGAGAATATAGAGAATATCGTAAATACCAAAATACAGATTTAAGATGGTGGCAGGAATTGTTGATCTATTTACTGCATTTTGATGTACTGGTAAATAATCAGTTTAAAGGATACTTGAGATGTCTTTACTATAGCATAAACTATGTCATTTTATATACTTAGAAAACAATATAAGCAGTTTTGAAAAGAAATCCTTAGCACGCCGTAAGTCATTTATGTGTAATTTGTCATGTTATATACATGTTATATATTGATTTATCTGACCATTTGTAATGTATCAACAACTCTATAAACGATTAGCAGAAGGATTTCTGGACAGAGGAAGAAGATCGGATACTGATTGCTGCACATGCAGAAGTGGGAAACAAATGGTCAGAAATTGCAAAGAAGCTTCCTGGAAGAACAGAAAACTCGACCAAAAACCATTGGAACGCAACAAAAAGGAGGCAATTTACAAGACGAAAATGCAGATCCAAATGGCCAAGACCAAGTCCGATCCTCCAAAACTACATCAAGAGCTTAAACTTGCCAAGAGGACGAATGAATTCAAATAAAAGTAGCAATGATCACACGTTAGCAGTGGTTAAACCATTGTCATCAGTTACAGAATTAGAAGATTTTGATTTTAGCGATGTGCCAGAATTCGCTATGGATGAGAAATTGCTTAAATGGGATGATGACATTGAATCGTTGCTTGATGATACGCCTAGCAATAATCGAGGTGGCGAAGAAGTGGATTCATATTTGCAAGGTGAAGTGAAGAAGGAGATGGATCTAATGGAGATGATTTCCCAGGTCAATTTTTAGAAGCTGATATGAGTAATAAACTGACTCCAAAAGAATAAAGACTTTGAAATCAATAAATGATTGCACATTCTGCTTTGAAACCCTGTGTGTGTCTAATCCTTGTAGTTAATATCAGCTTAGTACCACATAATTTTGACAAGAAATACCGCAATCAAATAGAATTATAGTACCAAAACCCGAAGGAACAAGTGAACAATATCTAACAATCCGAATGGTAGAGTTTAATCTAAAATACACAAAAACTATTACCCAAAATCTCTCATTTTAGCGACACAATTTGGAACATCTTCAAGCCTTCTTTGGCTTTAAGCGCTTCACCTGTGAGTATAGGAAGACTCCAGCAAGAGCCACTCCAGTACCTGAAAGTTGAAACTTGCAATAAGTATGCATCATGTAGTAAGAGAAACCAAAATCTTTTTAAAAAAAAACAGGTGAGTTGGAATACAGGTTGGGACTCATTTTCTATAAGATAATTCAAAATTGTTAAGTCTAGAAAAGATAAATAATGGAATTTATTGCAAAATTTTGAACATGAAAGTTTACCTATGGAGTTGATAGGTGAAACAGGTGTTCGGAAGAACAGAACAGATGTCACAATCACCACCACACGCTTCACGCAATTGCCAACAGAGTGTGTAACCGGAGACACCCTTTGCAGAATCATATAGGAAACCTGCACGACACATACATGTTAGCATATCACCAAAGTGTGCTGCTGATTTCTATTTATGAAAGACAAAAAATTTCTATTAAACGAGACGCAAACCTGCACGACATGTACATGTTAGCATATCAGTTCAAAGTGTGCTGCTGATTTCTATTTATGAAAGATTAAATTTTCTATTAAACGAGACTCAAGGTTACCTGCTGATACGCATGGAAGCAGATAGCAGCAAGGAGAGACCTAACGTAGACTTGTTTAACGTTCAAACCCTGAAAAGATCAATGGAAAATCATTCGTCAAAAAACAATAGTTGCAATAAATATAAGCTTATCAAATAGTAAGTTACAACAATTTCTAAATTCTAAAAATACTCACAGCAGCTGTTAGGTACGCAGGGGTAACCCTCACTCCTTCGGTTAAGAGAGTAACAGGGGACAACAAGAAAAATGACATAATTGTTATGATTGAGAAGAGTGTAATATTGTCCAATGATTCCTGAAAAAGGCGTAAATTGTTAAAAAAGTGCATACATGTATAATCGAAATCACCACTTTTTTTATTAGCATTATAACAGAACTGAACTGTTTGTTGAAGATACCTCTTTCTTAACCATAAATTTCTTGCTGAGGACATTACGTGATTGATTGGACAAATTGGATGCCATTGCACTCCAAAATCCAGCCCTGTTTTACCAAATGCAATGGTCAGTTTGTAGAGATACCGCATGAAATCCACAAACGGGAATTCTATTTTCTCCGTTCATGTTAGGAGTAAATAGTGAAATACAAAACATATATTAAAGAGAGTGATAAGTATTAGTCCGCACCAATTAAATGATGCCTCAGTCATCGATGCAAGGGCCACTCCACCAGCAATTGGTAAAAGGGAACCAACGACCCATGGTGTTGGCATCTGTCAAGTGAGATGGTTAGCATTTATTGTCAACAGGGGCTAATAAATTAAAATTTTGAGTTATAAACAACCTCTTATATCAAAAAGTAGATTAAAACATACCTCTCCTAAGAACATGGCAGACAGCACAACTGAGAAAAATGGCTCCATAGCTTTGATTGTGTGGGTAAATGACACAGCCACCTTTCCAAGACTCATGTTTGTGAAAAGATTTCCCAAGGTATGGACCATAGCCAATGGGAGAATTGCTAGAAGCTGCAAGTTGATAACCAATCAGTACCAAAAAAAACAAAAAGAATTATTAAGACACATACGTATTCATTCATAAAATGGACGTACCTGTGCACCGCTGATTTTAGGTCGTTTGTGAAGATTTAGTGTCCACATCAAAAACACAATAACACTCCCGACAGCAAACTGAACTGTAGTGACAGTTATGGGATTTGGGAAGACTTTCAAAACCTGCAACATTAATCACCAAAATATGTAATCACTTTTCAAATAAAAACTTATAGTGAAAACTAAAGATTGCAAAAGGTTGAATTATAACAAAAATGCAGCTATTTTCTCTTGTATGTCAATGCTTCATTTGATCATATCTTACAACTACTTGTGAAATAACAAGTTTCTCCCCAATCTTACTCTCCCAAATTTCATCGATGCAAATTGTAAGTTGACTTAAACTACACCAAATGATAAAAATATGAACAATAGCCAGATGCTGATAATCTGAATTTGTTCAAGTTGTAGATCAGGCTTAGTGTTTAAGGCTGCCAATAATTTTGAACAACGTTATACACCATAAGTTCGACGGTCACGCATTACAACACTAGCAATCTTAAACAACCAATAAAGACCAAAGTGAGCCAATTTTTCCGAGTTAAAATCTTTAAAGTCGTTATAACATACATCAGCGGTTCAGCTTAGTTCACCATTACAACAGCATGCAAATTCATAAATAAACATATATAAAGACTGCGTTTAATTTTTAATGCACTTGTTAATAATAAATCCGGGCATATAAATAAAGGGTTTGGTCCATTAAATAGCAACTAACTTTTACCAAAGTCCTGTTTTGATACTTGCACTACAAAATGTCCCATTAAATGTCACAAACTTTCACGAGAGTGTTCGAATATGCACAATTTGGTGACTTGTCATACCACAAAATCTGACACGTCTATTTCTTACATGACAACTCATCAAAATGTGCATATTAGAACACTCTTTAAAAGTTTGTAACATTTAACAGGACATTTTGTAGTACCAAAACGGGACTTTAGAAAAAGTTAGTTGCTTCTTTATGGGCTAAACCTTAAATACATAAAAACCATGTAGTATGTGTAGCATTTATTACAAATTTAAAATCATTTCAATCAAATCATTTCAAATACACATAAAAATATGAGAACTCATTTGTACACATTAACTATCCATCAAGACACTTGAATCACGCAAGGGCGGAGCTAGAAAGTTATGGTAGAGGGGGCAAACTTTAATAATTTTTAGGAACTATACTATAAATCGCCTCGTTAGGGTGGCAAATTACAAAAATAGCCATATATTTTTTTTAAAAAAAAATTACACTACAATTATTTTCGCTAGAGGGCACGCGCCTCCATGCATTAAATACTTGTACAATACTGACATCCTATATTAAAAAAACTATGTATGCAAATCATTTCCCTAAAACCATATTACAACCTTAAAACATAGTATACAATAATACAAACCTGTTTGTTATAGATATTGAAATAGATATTAAACAGATACCAAAGCCCAAACAACGATCCAAGCACCAACGTCTCCGCCATCTTCGACTTCGCAACAACCGCCTCACCACCATCACCAACACCCTCACCACTCACCTCCGCCGCCTTCACTTCCACACCACCATCACCCCTCTCCTTCTCCAACGCCGGTGCCGATATCCAATCACCTAACTTCCTGTTATTATTACTATTAACCGAACACCTGATAACAGGTAACATGTTTGTAGATAAGGATACTCCATTAACAGATCGGAAAGTGATCGATGATGGGAGATTGGGTGTTTGGGTGGTGAGTCTGTGATGACGTGGCTTGAGGTTAGGGATGGTTGTTGAGAGATTGAAGGAAGATGTTTGCATTTTGTGTTTGGTTAGATCTTTGGGGAAATGGGGGTTGGTAGAGTGTGTTTTATTGGAGGCTCCGCCTGAAGGAATGAAGAGGGAGAGTGTGACGAAGTGTGTGTGGGGTTTTATTTATATAAATTTGTTAATATTTGTATTTGGGTTTTTATTTTTATAAAAGTTTTTTGTTTTTTTATTGGGATATTCTTTGGGGATATCAGATTTGTTTTTGTTGCACCTTGAATCTAACTACCACTCCTCTACTATGTTTGGTGATTTGTTTCTATTTCGTTCTAATCAATAATAATTTAAGTGGAAGATTTCCGAATCAGACCGGTCGCTCTAGTGCATATTATTTTTTAGACCTTAAATTTTTGAAAATCCCAAATAAATCGGATGACTGGTCAACTTGTGTAACGCAACCATGAGTCAACAAGTGTCAAAATATGATACGTGAATTATTTTTTAATTCGGTTGACTAGGACACGTGTCAAACGTAAGCAAAAGGTTTCTCCAAAAAAGAGTCGCCATCGGTCTATTTTGGACTTTTGAAAAAAAAATGTAGAAAGTGATATGCACTAAGGCGAATGTTCTATTTTCATAATTTTCCCATAATTTAATAATAGTAAGAGCGTCCACAATAGTTTCGGCTGTTTAGGGTTTACAGTGTAAAGTTTGGTATTTGCATCGGTTGAGGAGCACTACGAGCGTTGGTGAGTAGTTGTGGTCCTGGTGGTGAGAATCATGATTGTGAAGTTTTTTTATTGTGTTTTTTAAAAAGTGTATGTGAGAGGAGTATATTTTAGTGGATGTTTACGTAAGGTATGTTTAGGAGGTTGGGGTGATGGCAATCGTACGTTTAGTTTCCCACGTTCGGTAAGGACAAGTGTTGGGGTAACACTCATGTGATGACTATAAAGTATGAAGTATGTGTGAAGATGGATTAGCTTCACGGTATGAATGAGTTGGTCCATTCCGTGGGAATAGACTTTAATTTATAGAGATGCATTTAGGGTTTCGTGCCACCTGTAATGCGATCTAAGGATTAAGGATGGTCCACGTGGTAGACATCTAGAGGGAGGAGACAAGAATGACACGTGACGTGATATTATTGGCTCACCCAGGTGCATGGAATATTCCATGCATGCATTAGCAAGATATTTGTAGCATTACCTTTAAGCCAACGAGGTAACAACACGTATTGTCTGTTGCAGCTACCTTTTAGGATAAAATCCTAGTTGAGCCTTTGCCTGGAGGTATCATCCAAGCTTGGTTTCACTGTCGCCAGACCTGTGAACTTGCTTTCCAAACAGGGCATGATGGTTTATAGGCTTGTCTTGGGCTTCTTTTGAGTGTCTGGGCTCTAGCTATTTGGGGCTAGAACTCCTATACACTATTAAGTCCCCTTAGTCCATTAGTATATGGAACTCCTATGAGATATGGTGATGGACTTTGATGCTTTATGTTTTTTCTTGGATGATTTAACATTTTCCGTGCTATGCTTTTTATTACAAAAATGGAAAAGTCTAGCCTGCACATGTAAAGTTCTCACTTTGTCCGCATGTTTTGCTCAGGCCTGAGAGGCATTGAATGCGAGGATGGCCTGGGTATTTGACTTAACTATCTTTGTAGCCATTAACCTTCTCTTTCCTTCTTAGTTGACATGATAATCATTTAAATAATGGAAATGCTCGCATTTTGTTTTGTTTGCAACCACACGCCTGTCCTTTCAACTGCCTTCCTGTTTTCCGGGATTAGATGGTCCATTTAGCGTATGTGCCCTTATTTTTTGGCTACTAAGTTTTGGGCACGTCTTGTGGGCTCCCAGGAGATTTGGGGTATATAAAGCGATTATGTCTTTCCAAATGTCTTTTCTTTTCTTTGTCATTGCCTAACTCGTCTAATTGAGTTTGTGTCTTTTTCCTCGTAAAAGTTCTTTGAAAAATTTATTCGTTGTCTTTTGTGTTTCATCTTTCAAAGTATGATTAATCATGCTGATCCTTTCTTTTCGTGATTTTTATGAAGAAGCGAAGTTCGCCATGTCCTTAGGTCTGTAACCATCTTCTTTACTCACTTTTGCCTTCTTTTTTTTCTGCGTTTTGTTTGTCGTTTTTTCTTGAGACATGCTTCCCAGGGCTGCTCTCCAAGGTCCACCTCCTACTGTAGAGGCTAGTGGATTGATAACGCTCAAAGTTAACATGTTTTTAGTCGCGTTACTGTTTGTTTTACGCATGAAAATTGGTCATATTTGTATATATTTGTTACTTAATCGTGGAAAAGTGTGTATGCTAGCCAAGAACAGGAAAATGAAGGAAAAGACGTAAAAATGATCAATAAACGAAGATTTATGCATGTACGAAGAAGTCCCGACAAATGAAAGTCTCTTGGTGTATATTCGAGAAGATAAAAGTCATGAAGTTGTCACTCCAAAGACTCAAGAATAAAGTACAAAAAGGAAAACGAGAAAAGAAATGAAGAAAAGAAGCTAAAACGAAGAAATAATGGAAGACTCGTTGTTCCCGACACACCTTCACCATTTTGGCCATAAGTTGAGCATACGAACTCCGTTTGACCTCCTGTTTTCGGCCACAGAAAGCTAAGAGAAAGATCTACAACTTTCATGTTTATCATTTTCTGCCAAATTCATCCATCCGATCGGTAGGAGCCCGCAACCGATTCGGATGGAACTGACTTTTTCATCCATCCGGATCGGATGGAATCCAACCGATCGGTTGGATGCTTGCTGACCTCCCCAAGTCATTTTTAATACATAATTAAGTGCCATTAAGCCCCAAGTCTGATCATGTCTCCATAATAACTCCTAAACCTGCTATTTTATGACACTTTGTGCCCAAGAAACTTACTTGATGGCTAAGGGTGGTTTCTACTATAAATAAGACCACTTAGGCTTGGTTTTAAGTGTGCATTTCTATCCTCCACCTTTGAGGACGAATTGTCACCACCTTAAAGACCATAAACCTCTGCCGGTCATGGAGGACGTATCACCAAGAAGTATTGGAGCGATTCTCTAGTGTGGTTAGAAGTTGTAGTTGATTGGAGGCTTGAAGGTTGCTATAATCTTTACCTTTGCCTATTGTAATTCATACTTTGGGTAAACTTTGTTACTTTTATATTTCATGATGCTTATGATTACTACTTTGGTTGAAGACTTGTGTTTGGTTGAATACAATATGGTTTTGTTTTGTTACTTTTAAGATGTTGAATATTATATTTCATGTTTGGTTCTTTATGTTTCATGTAATCATTTGCCCAAACATGTATGTTCTTTGTGTGAATGTTCTCATATTTCTTTTCTTGTGGTTTGATCCGTGACAATCATAACCACCAACTTGTTACTTGCTTAAACAAACAAACAACACTTGAGTGCAACCTAGTCTCTTGGGACGACCTTGACTTACCACTACTATACTACAATTGACTAGGGTATACTTGCCCGAATGTGTTCCTAGTTAACCGGTAATTCTTGTTTCTATAAATTTTAAAACATGGTTGCTAAACGCACATCATGGATCCTCAATAACCATAGATAGGTTTGAGTCATTTAGAAATAAGTATTCCTAGATTGTCAACCTTTATCCCCGTATTCCTATGAAGGAAGAACGTGCCAATGTGCCCCAAGAACATGATACCATAGCCCTATATCTTGAGTATATTAGCCATGGTAATCTTAGGTTTACTATGCACCCTTTCTTTCAAGAACTTTTCAACTTCTATGGTATTCGTTTGACAAAATTGCATCCAAGTGGTGTGTAGAGGATTGCGACTTTCATACTAGCATGTTATAGTGTGAATATGCCAACATTTTTTGATGTATTTTGTGCCTTTTTCTTCTTGAAACAATATAGATCTTGGTATACCATAGAGAAAAGAAAGACGAAGAAGGGGTTAAAATTGGAGGCTTCCTGTAGGGGTTTCCATGGTTGGCACAAATTGGATTTGGATCCGTTTTGTGGGGGGTAGAGAGCCTAACCAGTTCATTGGGTGGACTGACAGTGTTAAGCTAGATGAAGGCAGGCCTCTAGTTGTCCTAGCTAGTGTGAAAAGGGATTTGTATCGCCCTTTGCACAATGTCTATGCACCAGAGGCCTTAACATGTAGGGGACTTGGTGTAAGCTCAGTGAAGTACAAAATGGAGGGATGGTTATGCACCGGTACTGAGTTGGGATGGCATAGGTAAAAATCTTTTCATGTATATGTATTGTCTTGTGAAACTTGTATTTTTGTCTCACGATTTCCGAATTGTGTATGTTTTGCAGTGATGGGCATTGACAAATATATGCCGCATAAGGATGATCATTTTTTCTTTGTTACTAGTGAACAAGTTATTCCTTTTTCGGATACTGACGCAAATGTTCCCAATGGAAGTGTCTAGGCTGGAGGTCATCTTGATGTTCAGTTGAACAGTCAGGTTCAAGACTGGCCTGTTGATCAGGTGATATATTGGCCTGTTGCCCAGTCCTACTCCATCAAATGTTCAAGTATAAGTTCCAAAGTTTTTGGAAACCAGTGTTACCCTTTCCCCAATTGTTGGCACTTCTCAGACCGTTCCTTTAGGGTCAAATATTGGTGCCCGCCCAAGTCACTTAGATAGAGGGAAAGGCATTGCTTAAGCTGAGAATTTCGTAAACCACAAGGAGAGTTGTGAGGAAGAGGCTGCGGGCTTGTTAAGCTGCAAGAGAAACTGCATGTTGGTGCTTTCAGTGTTGTTGATATTGGTGAGACTCCTATTTTCGCTAGAATTACTCGGATAGTTTCTCTGACTGTATATTTACTTTGCATGTGTCATCATTATTGTAGGGTTCTAGTGGTCATCCGCATGGCTATAAAACATGTACATCGAAAAATAAACACATAAAGTCGTGCAGACCAAAACCCTAATAGCTAGATCTTCTAACAAGGGATATAACCTATTATAACACATAAAAAGGGTGTTTAAGATTACTTACTTGTTATCCTGCTACCCATAAGCTTCTTTAACCTCTTATTGATTCGCACGAAATGCCTCCTTCTTGATCTTGATGCTTCACGATCTCTTCTTAGGGTTTCTTGGAATATCCTCACTCGGACAGTGTCAGATATCCACCTGTACTGCATAGGTAGAACTAGGGCTCTGAACCTATGCAAGTTAGGTGAGCATGAAACTAGGTAAAAACCTAAATCGACTATAAGTCGACTTGTGTGTGTCGACTTAAAAGTCGATTGACCAAAGGGTTTTTTAACCCTTTGGTTTGTTCTTGGTCGACGATCGAACACCGGAGAGAAGAAAGGGAGAGATTTTCAAGTTTAGAGGAATGTTATGTTTGAACCTACGGCCGTAAACGAAATGAACGTACAATGAACATTTCATGAACCATTCGGTAAAAGTTCGTTTATATTCTTTTATTTATTAAATGAACGAACATGAACAATACTTTAAGTTCGTTTAGTTAAATGAACGAACATGAACAAAAATCGCATCCATTTATTTATGTTCGTGAACGTCCGATTATGCGTTCGTTAACGTTCGTTTATGTTCATTTATTTATTTTTGTTCGTATATCATATATTTTAATTGTATAATTTTAAAATTGATTTGTTTAAACAAAACAACACGTATAAAACAAGAGAAATGATAGGGCCACAAACAAATTCTCACAGAAATAATCCACAAACTGATGTGGCGGAGAGTGATTGGTTCAATGATAGAGAGGGGAGAGAAACTCACCAATGACACGCCGCCACATCAGTTTGTGGATTTTTTTGTGGGAATTTGTTTGTGGCCCTATCATTTCTCATAACACAATATATTTTGCATAATTTAATTAAGTTTATGTTTCTTTGTCTATTTTCATTTATGTTCAATCGTTTATATTCGCTTAGCGTTCGTTTAGTGTCTTAATGAACGAACATGAACAACTCATTTTCTTAATTAACGAACATGAACAAGAAAATTCGTCCGTTTAAGCGTTCGTGTCCGTTTATTTGTCCGGTCAAAATTAAATTAACGAACATGAACAAGACTTCGTTCGTGTTTTTCCGATTCGTTTACATCCCTATGTGAACCTAGAAAACCTTTGGTATTTATAGGATACTAAAGAAGGTTCTAGTAGGATTAGGAAAGCCTAATCCTTATTCAACAAGTAATTAAGTTTGAAATAAAGTCAAACTTAATCCCTTCCCTTTGAGGGTCGGTCGACCGAACACACAACCCCGCGGGTTTTTTTTTTTTTTTTTTTTTNATGAAAATACCATAATATTTTCATTTTCTCGTAACTCTCATTTAATTTCGTAACTCGTTTCTTATTTCTGCTTGCTTGATTCTATTTAGTGTGCACCGATGTGACCCTTCGGCATTTGTGTGAAGACAAGTGTGAAAGTTGTTGTGTTGTTTGCAGAGAGAGAGAGAGAGAGAGAGAGAGAGAGAGAGAGAGAGAGAGAGAGAGAGATAATCCATTCAATTATTTGTTCAGGTGCTGATGATGACGGCGAAGGAGAAGAGAATGAAACTTTTGCTTCTAGGATGAAGGGGATGAAGGCAAAAGTTGTGCGTGCCACTTAGGACATGACTTTTGGTAGAGGTATACCTTTTTTTGACATGCTATGTTTGTTGCAACATTTTGAAGTATAAATGTCTTTTTTTGGTTTTATTCAAGTGACACTTCTCTGGTGACACCTTATGATGTTGAAGATCTTTGTCTCCGGTTTAAGACGTCTTTAATGTTTGACAATTTGCTCACTGATCCAACATCTTGGCGAGGTTTGATGAACATCTCTACCTACAGTTCAATTTTAAATCATTCTAAATCACAAAAGGTTTCGAATTTTGTTTAGTTTCATCATATACTCATTCAACCATTATAAATTACAACATTTTTCCATCAATTCAGAGTTCACTGATCTAAAGAATCTAATGTTTCGCTTAATTTGAGTTAAAACGAAATTACTATGACAATTCTTGATCAACAAACCCAAAATTAACATCAATTCTTCTTCTTTTTTGTTTTAATTTTCTTAAGGTTTATCTACTAAATTTTTAAACAAATCAAGTGCTCATGAATACACCCATAAGGTGTTCGATGAAGTGCCCCAATGAAGTAATCTTGTGATATTAAGCTTTTAGTAATCCATAGAACTTTTAGTATTTGATGAAAGAATCAAAGTAACTGACTAGTGAGGCTTTTGAAAATGATGAATAATGTTAAAACTGTGACGAATAAAACTTTGAATGTACAATTGTTCACCACAAAATGTTCATCAAATGGCTGCTTGTCAAATAATATTTATCAGGGAAGTTGTTCATCAAAGAATATTGAGGAAACAAAATTGTTCATCAAGTAATATTATCATCAAAGAATATAAAATGTATGTTATGGTCATTTATACTTCTGATATACTATATATAAGAGAAAACTCATTTGCTTAAACTTAAAGAAAAAAAGAAAAAAAAAATGTTATTAGACTACCCTTAACTAAAAAAGATAATGGAACTTATTAAAGGGAAAATTACAAAAAAAGACTAGTCGCTCTAGGACTTATCACTTTCGACTTTCGAGAACTAAAATTTTCAAAATTCCAAAATAGACCAAAGGCGACTCATTTTGGGGTAACTCGTGTCTGTGTTTGACACGTGTCTTAACAAATCAAAAAAAGATTAATTCACATATCACAAAATGGACATTTGTCGACCAATGGTTGAGTTGTACAAGTTGCCTAGTGGCCCAGTCTATTTTGAACTTTTGAAAATTTTAGGTATAGAAAGTGATAAGTCATAGAACGACTAGCCTATTTTAGTAATTACCCTTTTATTAAATATTTACAATATAAATCATCAAATTTCTTAACTCCGTTTACTCCACACCTATATACGGATAAAAAAATTACACACACAAATTAAAACTATTATACACCATTGCCATTGTGCGAGTATTCGTATAGTTAATTCAAAATGTACAACCTTTTTTATGTTTATCAATCTATACAAAATGTTCAACAATACCTTATCTAAAAGTTCATTAATGTAAAATGTTCGTCAAATCGTTTGTAGGGAGCTAACTTTTTGTTTGATCATCTATCGTTATGCATATGCGTATCTACTTAGTTTGATCTATTAAATGATATAAAAAATTACAAATTTGAAGTTTAATTTTGACAAATTAAAGATGCAAAATACGGAAAAAAAAAAGAAGAAAAACAAAACGTGTGCATATTGCCCAAAAGTTGGCGTTCTCCAACCATCCTTACCAAACTATCCTTACCAAACCTTTACCAACCCTCATCCTAGAAAAATCTCAGCTCTAGTGGGTGAGAGGACAAAGCAGTCACTATGTAAAAAAAAATTTTATATCAAGAGTTTATGACTTAATTGTTGGCTATACAATTATACGTTAATAATAAAGTTGGCCGGATTTAAAATCTAAAAGCACACTAAAAAGAGACATGTAACGAGGCTTTTGACTCACTAGTTCGTTATGCAAGGCAAGTTTTGTGATATTGAAAAGTCTTGAACCTATTTATAATCCCCTCCCTTTTTTTGTTAGAATCTAATATAAATACTTCAAAATTTCTTAAGTGAAATTTTTAATACCGATAATTTTTAAAGATGCAGTATAGCATCCTTAATTTGGTTATGTGAAATTTTTACTACTTTATACTCACGTAATAGTTAAGCAACGAACGTTATCTTCAAAATTACAAAATTCATAGTATAATCACCAAATAAGAGCATTTTTTACTACTTTATACTCACGTAATAGTTAAGCAAAGAACGTTATCTTCAAAATTACAAAATTCATAGTATAATCACCAAATAAGAGCATAAATGCAGAAACAAGCTAAGTCGAGCCCAAGCTTATCAAGCTCGAGCTAGGCTTGTTTATGATTATTAGTCTTGAGATCGAGCTTGATTCGATTCTTATACTTTTAGCTCAAGTTCAACTCGTAACATATTTTACAAGATAAGGATTGGTTCGTTTTTATGATACATAAATAAAATCCGACTCGAGCTTGGTTTAGTAAGTACTAAGCTCGAGCTCGTTTATAAATACTAGCAGCATACCCGCGCGATGCGGCGGCGGATACCCTGTGACCATATTTTATGACAATGTGATGTTATGCGGCCATTCTTTTATTAAACAACTAATTTACAAATAACAACAATTTTAGTTAAGGCACTGTTATAGGTCCANAAAAAAAAAAAAAAAAATCTTGATTCTTTCCTTCAGCACAATCACCCTTCGTCAATTTTGGAGCTGACCGACCCAGTTCGACCCGCATTCCTCGGTCGGCGCAGCGGCGACCGAACCGGTCGACCAACCACTCCGGGCAGCCTAATGGCTTTATTTTTAAGTGCTTGGCTTAGTGGCTTTATTAGATTGTATATTGTGGTTAAATGATTGTATATTTTGGTGAAGGGGTGAATTAAATAGTGTGTTAATTGTATGTGTTGAATAATGTTTATTAGTTGTATTTGTGCTTCAAATAGTTTGTACATTGTGTTTTATTAATTATAACTTTTATCAAATGGGTGTTTTAAATATGACATTAATTAAAAATGTTGACCAGTCAATATGTGTAGTTGTTTATGCATAAGTTAATTATACATATAGCTTAATTAGTTGTATTTACTTAAAATCTATACATGGAAATCTTAAAAAACTAGAAGAGAGAAGGTGCTAAATGCTTTATAAGTAGTATAGATACATACGTATATACAAATACAATTATACGTGATAAACGTATATATAAAGCTTGGGCTCGTACTCGTATATTAAATGAGCCCCAAAGAAGACTTGAGCTCGAGCTCGAGCTTGTTTAAGCTCGGAATGTCTCAAGCTTTTATAAGCGTAGCTCGTTACGAGCCAAACTCGAGCTAAAAGCATAAAGCTCGAAGCGAGCTCGATACTTATAATCGTAAACGAAGCGAGCTCGAGTTTTCCCAGCCTTATACTCGACCGAGTTTGTTTTTACCCTTATTTGGTAGTTATATTGTATACTATTAATATTGTANTAATTGTATGTGTTGAATAATGTTTATTAGTTGTATTTGTGCTTCAAATAGTTTGTACATTGTGTTTTATTAATTATAACTTTTATCAAATGGGTGTTTTAAATATGACATTAATTAAAAATGTTGACCAGTCAATATGTGTAGTTGTTTATGCATAAGTTAATTATACATATAGCTTAATTAGTTGTATTTACTTAAAATCTATACATGGAAATCTTAAAAAACTAGAAGAGAGAAGGTGCTAAATGCTTTATAAGTAGTATAGATACATACGTATATACAAATACAATTATACGTGATAAACGTATATATAAAGCTTGGGCTCGTACTCGTATATTAAATGAGCCCCAAAGAAGACTTGAGCTCGAGCTCGAGCTTGTTTAAGCTCGGAATGTCTCAAGCTTTTATAAGCGTAGCTCGTTACGAGCCAAACTCGAGCTAAAAGCATAAAGCTCGAAGCGAGCTCGATACTTATAATCGTAAACGAAGCGAGCTCGAGTTTTCCCAGCCTTATACTCGACCGAGTTTGTTTTTACCCTTATTTGGTAGTTATATTGTATACTATTAATATTGTAATTTTGAGGATAACGTCATTTAAATTATTAGCGAGTTTAACTGTTAAGTGGGTATAAGTTAGTCGAAATTTCACTGAGTCAATTTCGAAATACCATGCATGCTGCATCTTTAAAGATTCGGGATATCAGAAATGTCACATAACTAAGTTGAGGGTACTAACCTACATTTTGACCATTGTTTTAATTTTCGTGCCACACTGAAATATGTAAGATTAGGTGTATTCATTGATTCAGTTATCGGGTTGTTTGGTTAAATTATTTCTAGGTAAAACCGAAAACCAAACTGAACCGAATTCAAATTGGATTAAACCGAACCAAAAATTGAATTTGAATTCGGTTTGGTTTTCGGGTTGACCCGAATAACCCGAATTATACAATTTATATATTTTTTTTCACTTAGTTATATAGATTTTTAGCACCAAAACATTTTCAAGCTTAAAAATGTTATATTTATACTAGGAAATTGTATTAATAGTTTTTTTTTTCTTTTATATATATAAATAAATAAGAAATATATATCTTTATGTGAATTTGATTTTCCACTGGGTTCGGCTTTCATTTTGCCAAAATTATATTCAAACCGAAAACTCATTATGCCAATCTGCTATGCTCATTATGCAAGAAAACTCATGATTCACATAATCATTTGTTTTTTTAGTGTGATTTTTCTAGTGAAGTTTGGAAAGGGCTTAAACAGAACATTATGATCTCTCTTATTCCGGATAGTTGGGATCAAATTGTTGTTATGATGGAAGATATGGACTGCTCAAATTCTATTTGGAGTATGGTAAACAGATTTATTCTTGCTGCTTCTGTTTATCATATCTAGAAAGAAAGGAATGAAAGACTTTTCTCACAAAACCATAAGAGTTATGAGATTGTGTTGCAGAACATAAAGGAGCAAGTTAGATGTCAACTTATGAGTTTGAAGGTGAGGAAAACTGTGAATACAATGAAGGTAGCGGAAGAATGGAACATTAAATTTCAATATTGATTCTCTTCTTATGGTATATCTGCTGCTGGTATTACTAGTGAATGTAAAGGCTAGTATGTTGCTGCAGAGGTGTTTGGATAAGTGTTTTACCCAAACTGTTTATGAGTATTTTGACTTTGGCAGTTTCAAAAGTCAAAATAATAGATCAAACCATAACAATGGGCTGTTACTAGTATCTTGGAGTTCATTTGGTGTGACTGTACTTGCTTGAACCTCAAAGTTCTAACCATGTTTGGCCTAGGGAGGAAACTGGTTGATTTTGACTGTTTAAGTAAGAGGTCTAATTCATTTGAATGTACCATAATATAGGGCACCCATTGTGAAGGGTATATGGTTTTGGAGGACAATGTATGATGAGAGGAATAGCGAGGAGTGAAAGATGAACCTGCTTGGTCCTCTCAATACATTGTCAAAGGAGGAATGGTTGGCATCATGGATGGTGAGTGTTCCCAAGTAACTGAAGCCCTTCTTTGAGAGGGAAATGTAGGTTACTTTGGCAGAGCCCCCCCATGGATGGGTAAGGGTTCCTAGTGATGCCATTTTTCATTTCCACTTAAGCTACTGTGGTGGCAGGTTGAGTGGCTAAGTGGAATGAAGAATGGAAATGTAGCTAGATGGTAGGTGCAAAAATGTGAATTGATATGGTTGGAATGGATTCAAGAGAAGAATGATGATGACGCAGATGATGTTTCCTCTGTTTTTGGTTATGTAGCAGAGTATAGAGATATCAGACTTTGTTTGATTAGTCTTGTCTGATATTGGATAAAGAAGTTAGAATAGTTGCTGGTTATTTCTCTTGTATCTGATATGGGTGTGTCCATAATCAGTATATTATCTTCTTGATGTAAAGTGTTTTGATATTAATATAATTCACATTTGCACCCAAAAAAATAATAATAATAATAATAATAATCAAACCGAAAATTGAATATTTAATTCGGATCCGTTCTATTTTGACAAATTCGGTTCAATTACAAATTTGTTTTAGTTTTATTCGGTTTGTTAGGTTTTGTTTTTCGATTATGTAGGTAGTTATTACTATTACCCGATTTGGGAACACTCCTGTAGTCCTGTATAAGATCATTATGTTCACACTTGCGGCCCAAACATTGTTAGTGATATGATTAGTGTCATATTTTTTATGTAAGCCCATATATACATGAACAACCCCCTAACAAATTAAACAGGCCCTCACTAGTCGATTATTGTTTACAGTTTTCACATTGTAATATCTGATATTTTGACTACTCCGTATTCTTTTACCCCCTAACATAAATTCCAGGATCAGTTCAATCACGTTTCACCTTCATTGACGTTTAAATTTTTTTTCTTACAAGTGTGTAAAGGAGGATTTTGGAGATTTCTTTAAGCTCAACTACAAGACGTATACTTTATCGAATATACATACATAACAATGGAATCTTCCAAGCTAGCTAACTTATAAACCATTCTTATATATCCTACAATCTACTACATAGGTTGCTAGAAGATCTGGCCTGTTTAACAGGTTAATTTACAAAATTACAGTCAATCACTTAGGGTTCGGCCGGCATAAGCTCATAATAGCTTATGCTAGCTAGTCATACCTTGTTCATTTCAAAAAATTAAATAACATCAAAACGTTTCCAATAGATATATATTAACGTTGAAGTAAAAAATTATATTATGTACACTCGTCATGATCTTGAAATTCTTGATGATCGAGTACGAAGTATACATCTAAAAGAGTCTTCAATGAAGATGATTGGATCCATTCATAATTGTGGTGAAAGGTTGTGTTAGTCAAGAAATGATTTGTTAATTCAAATACTCGTATTTCAAAGTGGTCGATTCTAACACGTAATAAAAACATATACTACAAATGTATAAGTTATTAGCTAAGTTTTTTAACACACAAGACGAGAAAATACGGGTAGTAAAGTGGTGTGGGATCATTCATAAATCTTAATAGACTAAGACACTCCAATTATGCAATTCCTAAACGAGTAATGCTAGGGCCACAAAGAAATATTCCACAAAACATTTACAAAGTGATGTGTCAAAGGATGATTAGTGTGTTTTATGGTAGTTTCTCCCTCTTCTCAATGATTAAACCAATCATCCTTTGACACATCACTTTGTGGATGTTTTGTGGAATATTTCTTTGTGGCCATAGCATTACTCTTCCTAAACCATGCATGGCGTTGTTTTGTGGATTAAGTTTGAGGCAAGGTTTTCAAGATCGGGATCCTACCCAGGATCGTTTTCGTCTTTGCAAGATCGTGATCGTAAGATCGGATCGGGATCTTAAGATCCTACTATAATGTCATTTCTTAATAGTTTTTGTAAATATTATACAAATTTACAAATTATTATATATCATAAACACAAAAATATATGAATGTTCCATCGAAATGTTGTCCTAAATTATGATTATTAAATGTTTAATAAGATTAACATGTTGTGTTTTAAATTCTACAACAAATAATCCAGGAATTTGCAGTTTTTTAGTTTGTTATCCGAGAAAAGTAGGATCGGATCGGATTAGATCTTAAGATCGTATGGTCAAGATCGGGATCCTATAAGATCTTAAGCTTTCAAAGATCCTATGTAAGATCCGGATCTTTTTTGTTTTGCAGTATCGTAAAATCGTAAGATTCTAAGATCAGGATCGGGATTCTGACAACCATGGTTTGAGGTACTGAACCACCAAAAACGTTGCATGCATGTCATTCACTTTGTTTTTGTCTATTAACTACAGTATCAGTCAATTTTATAATAAGGCGTGACCCATAGGATCACAATTATTAGACCTTGCGGTAAGGTGACCACACACCCACGTTAAAACTTAACTTTGCTCAAAAAAAATGGTGAGTTACCTTGCCGGCATTGAAAGTCAAAAGAAAGTTAACTTGGTGCGTTAAGCCCTTAACGTGCGTTAAGGCAGGCAAAAAAAAAATAAAATAAAATAAAATAAAAAAATAAAAAAATCATCCCACCCCCTCTAACGGGGTTGAAATTGAAAATAATAATTTAGGTGAAGGTGAGTTATGCTACCGGGGTGGAAAGTCAAGAGGTAAGGTTAAAAGGGAAAAGCTGACATGGCGCTGAGGTGACAGTGCGTTAAGACTTAACCGTGCGTGTAGGAAGCAAGGACACTTGTTTAGATTAAATGAAGACTGTTATTTTTTCTCGTCATGATTCACGCTTAATTTATACTTTGTAATTTCCAGTGTGAACAAATCTGCTGCCGTCCTTTAAGGATCTAAAATATTACGTGGACAAATTAAATATTACAATATTACTTGAGGATATAATAGTTTACTCTTATTTTAATTAAAACGAGGTGAAGGAACCCGCCGCAACGCGGCGGGGTGTTTGTTATATTTTTCGATGGTTGCTGCCGCTGGTGCGGACACACACATGCTTCAATGTTTGTGTAACTCTCAAATATCACATTCAAACATGTTTCTTACAATGCTTTATTTCAAATAATGAAACGATAAACAATTATTTGGCAACATAAATGTTGAAACATATTCTGCCCAGTTTCAAAACCATCAAGACACGTATTTTGACCGGCTGAATGGGCTCACATTAGAGAGAATTGATGGGTTAATAATACTCGCCCAACTTTATATTATGCACCGTCCACCGAGATTAATATATATATAGAATTCTCTATATATACTAATTACCTTGATGCTAATTAAAAATTGTTTCTTTTGGGCCTTATCTTTGGGCTACTCTTAATCCATGCATGGCCTCTTTATAGTATTCTTATTTTAATGTTTTTCCAGTCAATGTATTCTCAGTGTATATTTTGCGTATTTTATATGTTTACTTTATATAAACGTTCTTGATAACTATCACCGTTTTTGTCTCACGGTCTTCAAGGTTTTTTGATCGGTCTGTGTATTCATCTTCTTCGGCAGTAAGGTTGGGTGTTTTGGTGATATGTGTTGTGTTTTCATGCCTTCTTTATAAGCTTTGTGTTATGTGTGTATATATCTGCTCCTGTGTTGTTGTATGCTGTCTTTATATGTTATATGTTTTCCGTGCTTTTCAAGTGGTTTGAGCTAGGGCTGAGCAAAACCCGACCGACACCCGAAAACCGTCCCGATTCCGACGTCCCGAATTGTCCCGAATCCCGGACCGACCATACTCGGTCGGGACTCGGTTTGGGTTTTTCAGCTTGTCGGGATTCGGGTCGGGTCGGGAGTCGGGACGAAGTCAGGATTACAAAGAAAAACCATACAAATCGGTTTCGTTTCGGGACTCGGGACGGGATTCGGGACGATTCGGGCTAGACTCGGGTCGGGATTCGGTTAGGATTTTCAAGCTTGTCGGGATTCGGGCTTCGTCGGGACGGGTCGGGTTCCGGCCCGATGCACACCCCTAGTTTGAGCTTATGTAGCTATCTGCATGTAAGGTTGTTGGCCTATGTAGATTTGTATGTGTTTCAGTCGCGTTTTCTGTTGCTTTGCTGTGTATCTTTTCTTTCTCTGTTTTTCCAAGGGTTTTCTTTTACATAGACTATACAATATGAAAATAAAAAGAAAGGCAATCTCAAATAATACGGCCAGAGGCATACTTATAGATGATTCTGATCAACTGCCTGGCAATGCTTCTCGGACTTCCGACCACTCGGGTTCATCGTCTTATAATATTTTCGATGGAGGTTGTAATCAGTTCTCTGGTACGCCTATCGTATGCGACACATGTGTTCCTCGCAATATTCATGTCAATACCGGTTGTTTTCTTGATTCAAGTGTTCCTGTAACTACGGTTTCTGATTCTCCTCATTGCGCATCCGAAAGTTTGTCTCAAGCTTCTCAGCAGGCAACTGAGCTAAATGTTTCAGATTTGTTATCTTCTAATCTCGAGCATTCAATACCTGCTATTCCAGTAGATGGGAATGCTGCTTCTTCCATGCCTGTACAAGTAATGACAGTTGATGGTTTAGTTTCCACATTTAAAGTTACCAATGATGTGTCAAGCATTTTGGACACTGGACGATGTTCGGCTCATTTTCAAGGTTTGTTATTTATTTGAATTTCTTTGTACTGTTTTATATCTTTTACTGTGTTATCTGCTATTACAATTTTTGTTTTGCATGTAGGTGCGTCAACAAGTAACAATGACCTTCGTATTGATGAAGACTCGACTGTAGCTCCTATGGTTTTAGATTTTTCTAATCCAGGTATGGTGTACGATTATATATAGGTCTGGTGTTATATAGGTTTTTGTTATGAAATCTTATCTGTTTTTGTTAAACTCTGTCTTAGGTTCATCCTATACCAATACTAGCTGGGTAGATATCCAAGCTGACGCAACAAGAGGAAGTCAATCACGTAATATGCCTATTTGTTTAACCTTGACACAGAATATTCTAATTTCTATAGGTTTTTTTCATGTTTTTGTGATGCTAATCTTAGTGTTTTTTTTAGGCACTACATATCTGTCAACTACTCGACGGCGTACATATGCTGGTACGTGTGATGTATCAGAGTGTGTATTCACTAGGTCGCATAACATTTTATTTTTTAGACAACTTATTCCTTTTTCATTGTTTTCGCTTATGCGGCAATTAAATAAATATCTTTTAAGTATGCTGTATACAAACACGTGGTTGTGTGAATGATTATGTATTCATTTCAGGTTCGGCGCGTGCATCAACTAGGCAGCAGCGTGCGCGTACCGGTTTACGTCATGCGTCTGGTGAGAAACTTATTAGCTGTAATTGTTGGTTATGCTACAGCTAAATATACCTTTTTTCATTGCTTTGTATTTATGTCTTTAAGTCTTTATGAGAAAACGATGACTAAGGATGGTAAATTGGATGCAGTTCTTTTACTGAATCTGTGTTTAAGTCTTTATCACAAAGTAATAGGTAGGTATGGTGCGTAGTATGTTAGTTTGCCTAGAAATGATTCCGGTTATTTTTTTGTGGTATATGTGGTTGTACCACAAAATCTAGCCTACGCATTTTCACTGTCTGTGTGGTTACACAATGAGTTATCTACGTTGTGTCACCCTAAAGTATCAGCATTGTTACTACTAAGTAACTTTGATTGTCTTGCTATTAGTGGGGCATAATAATTTAAATTCAGCCATCGTTATTAAAGGATTATAAGCTGTGGCTAATATGTTTGTCATGGTTGATGATAGGGAGACAACGTAGGGTGGATATGGACACCTCACCAGCACAGGGTCCAATTGCTCCTCCACAACGACAGGGTTGTTACATATTCTTTTCTTCTGGACTTTATTTTATGGATGTGTTCATTATTGTATTGCTTTCGTTTTCTAATCTGTTTACTCTTTATTTATGAGCAGGGGCACCTACAGATTACAAATCTTTCGGCAGATGTGATCAAGTATGTCAGCATTGTCACGCTGTCTTTTGGCTGGAAGAAAAGAGAACCGGATTGCCGGTATCTGCAGCTCCACAGTACCAGAGATGTTGCGCGGGCTGACGTGCATACCTGCGTACGTACCGGGATTACCCGGCATACATCACAAATTTGTTCTCGGATAGGCATTTTATGGACAACATAAGGGCTTACAATCAGATGTTCGCTATGACTTCGTTCGGCGCAACTATTGACAATTCCATTAATACTGGTAGAGGCCCGTATGTATTTAGAGTTTCAGGCCAAATCTACCATTGGATTGGCGGGTTTTGTCCTGCAAATGATGATACTCCGCGATTCCTACAAATGTATATTTATGATACGGATCATGAGGTGCAAAATAGGCTTTCGCACTTCGACCCACATGAAAGGCAGGCGCTGCGAGAAGACATTATTCAAGGGCTCATTCAGTTTTTAGATGACAACAATGCATTGGTTCACTTATTTCGAACAGCTAGAGACAAATTGCGCGAAGCAGATATACCAAATTTCCAAATAAGGTTGTTTGGTGTGGTCGGGGCTAATCAATATGAGTTACCAACTGCCGATACTATAGGAGCTATTGTGTATGAGGGTGGTCCAGAGAGTATGACTGATTATGATGTGGTTATAGAACGTCATTCTAGGGAGCCTGAAAGTGTGAACAAGCTACATCCAACATATATGTCGCTGCAGTTTCCTCTTCTTTTTGTCTATGGTGACGAAGGTTATCACCTAAATTTGACACTAAGAAATTCTGATCCTTTAGATACGCAAGAAGAGAAGAAGATGACTATGAAGATGTACTACGCATATCAGTTATGCGACCGAGTTGGTACTTATAATTTGATAACTCGTCCTGGTAGACTTTTTCAACAGTATGTTGTAAATGCATACTGTGTTATTGAGCAAGATAGGACGGATTTCATAAGGCGTAAGCAGAATGATATACGGAGTGAGTATTTATCTGGAATTTATGACGCTATTTCCAGAGGTGATCGAGATGGCCGCGACATTGGTTCTCGCATTATTTTACCAGCATCCTTCACAGGGGGTCCACGTTACATGTACAGTCATTATCTGAATGCATTGGCCATTTGTCGGGTGCATGGGAACCCGACTTTCTTTGTCACATTCACTTGCAACGTCAAATGGCCAAAAATCCAAGAGTATATGAATGCTTTCCAGATGCTGACTACTGCTGACAGACCTGATGTTGTAGATAGAGTGTTTGAACGTAAAATTCATGCTCTCATAAAGTTTATAAGAGAGGAAGAGATCTTTGGCAGCATAGTGGCAGGTCTTTTTTCTTTGAGTTTTTCTATTTGGTGCTTCTTTTAATATATGATATTCTTTTACAGGTATTAAATAACATATGATCTCATACTTATTTTCTATCTTACTATTTGTAGTTCTTTATACGGTGGAGTTTCAGAAAAGGGGCCTTCCACATTGCCATATACTATTATAGACACAACGTCAACACCCTAACACTCACGAGAATGAGATAGATGCATACATAAGTGCCGAATTTCCTAATCATGTGCAAGACCCAGAGGGATTCAGGGTCATTTCTGAGCTCATGATGCATGGACCATGCGGGCGTGCATATCCTGGTGCTCCATGTACCGTTGGCCGTGAAAGTTGCAAGAAACAATTTCCGAAAGAATATTGTCAGCACACTTATACAGACAGCAAAGGGTATGTGCATTACCGTAGGCGTGAAACAGGGGCTGGCACATATCGCAGAGGAATCAGATTGGATAATGCATATGTTGTACCCTATAATCGCACATTACGCATGGTATTCTATGCACATATTAATGTGGAATACTGTGGGTGGACGATGTTCATTAAATACTTATTCAAGTATATATCTAAGGGCACCGACAGAATTGTTGCTAGAATTGTTAGGCCAATTGGTCAGCCAAGACAACAAGCAAGTTCATCTGCCAACGGTGCGTTTGCAGATACCGGGGCTTTAGTGCATGTAGATGAAATAAGGAACTTTATGGATGCTAGATATATAGGACCACATGAAGCCTGTTGGCGAATATTCGGATTTGATATTCACAGCAGGGAACCTGCGGTCCAGATACTAACGGTACATGCAGAGAATATGCAACAGGTAGCTTTCAGAGCTTCCCAGAGTTTGACAAGCATTGCCAATAACTCAAGAAGCAGAAAGACAACCTTAACAGAATGGTTAGAGTTCAACCGGCTGCATTCCATTGGCAGACACCTAACTTATCTGCAGTTTCCAGCAGAGTTTGTGTGGTCATTGAAAACCCGTAGTTGGTCACCAAGACAGAACAGAAATAAATCTTCCATAGGCAGATTGACATATGTGCACCTGGCAAGTGGTGACCTTTTCTTCCAAAGAATGCTACTATGCCATCAGAAAGGCTGTACGTCATTCGCCAGCATTCGCAAAGTGGATGGCACACTTTATGCTTCTCACCGCGAAGCCTGTCAGGCGATGGGTTTATTAGGAGATGACCAAGAATGGACCTTAGCATTAGAAGAAGTTGTCGTATCAGCAAGTGCTTCAGAACTAAGAGACTTATTTGTACAGATATTAATTTTCTGCGATGTGACACAGCCTCTTATTTTGTGGGAGTCTCACTGGCGACAAATGTGTGATGACATTCCCAGCAGGTTATCAGAGTTGCTCAATATTCCTAATCTTCATGTTAATGAAGATATGATGAAAGGTGGAATTCTTTATGAGCTCAAGCTTCTCTGGCATTCTATGGCAAATCTTTAAGTAATTTTTCTTTGCCAAAACCTCCGGACAATTTGCTCAGAACTCTCACAAACAGGTTGGTCATGGAAGAACTAAGTTATAATCGTGAAAGAATGGCAGAAGAGAGAAATCATATTGTTCCACAACTTAATCAGCAACAACGCTTGATATTTGATAGAATTCTTGCAGCTGTTTCGGGAGGCATTCAAGAATTGTTGTTCGTTTACGGGCATGGCGGTACAGGGAAGACATTCGTTTGGAAAGCCATCCTGTGTGCATTAAGATCTGACAGTAAAATCGTCTTAGCAGTCGCATCTTCTGGGATTGCCTCTCTACTTTTGCCATCTGGCCGGACGGCCCATTCAAGATTTAAGCTGTCACTCAATTTAACGGACAACTCGGTATGTAACATTAAGAAAAATACTCAGTTAGCGGAATTGCGAGCTAAGACAGATTTAATCATATGGGATGAAGCTCCAATGAATGACCGTAAATGCTTCGAGGCCTTAGATCGTACACTTAGGGATATACTGAATATGCCAGACCATCTGTTTGGAGGGAAGTCTGTTATTCTGGGAGGAGACTTCAGACAGACGCTATCGGTAAAAAAACACGCGTCGAAAAGCGAAATAATAGCTGCTTCGATAGCAGAGTCGTACCCTTGGCGTCATTTTGAGGTTATACTTTTGCACCAAAATATGCGTGTGCATCAAGAAACAGTAGCAGACAGTATTGATACAAGCAGAACGAGTTTCTCAGAATGGTTGCTAACTATAGGGAATGGTTTAGCAGGTTACGCAGATGAAACAGACCCGCAAAATGCAGCGTGGATTCGAATACCGGACGAGTATTGCATACAGAATACAGAAAATGGATTAGCAGAGTTGATACAGTTCATATACGATAGCCATACACTTGAACGACCAACTGCAGAATCGTTACAACAAAAAGCTATCGTGTGTCCTAAGAATGAGACTGTCGATGTGATAAACAAGCAAATACTACACACCGTGCACACTCAAGGACGATCCTACAGAAGCTACGATCAAGCAACACCAAAGATGAATGATGGCGGGGCCACAGAATTGTTATATCCATCTGAGTATCTGAATACTATGGAATTCCCAAGTATGCCTCAGCATATGCTGGAATTAAAGATTGGAGTACCTATAATGCTACTTCGAAATCTCAATCTAATAGGAGGTTTGTGTAATGGAACTAGGTTGATTGTTACTCAGCTACTACAACGAATCATTGAAGCAAAGATAATTACGGGAACTAGAAATGCTTAGAAGGTTTTCCTACCTAGAATCGTACTTATACACAACGACGACAACATTCCATTCATATTTAAGCGAAAACAGTTTCCAGTGAAGTTATGCTACACCATGACCATCAATAAAAGTCAAGGACAATCCCTAAATAAGATAGGTGTGTATCTTCCGCAGACAATATTTGGTCATGGGCAGCTCTATGTGGCGCTTTCTAGGGCTACTTCACCAGAAGGACTAAAAGTACTTATTATTGGAGATTCAGATCGAGAAAACAATACAACAAAAAACATTGTCTACAAAGATTTTCTGGATAAAGTTATGGTACACTGGGTCCAAATGTCGACTATCATTTCTGTTTCTTTGGATATTGTACCAATTTTAGCCTAATAGAATTCACTGCACAGTTTTTATATTTACAAAACCGGTTTCAACATAAGAAACTCAGGTTTTAATGCCCCCTGAATGCCTTCTTTGGTGCATGCATGCATTATTATTGTCACACTATCCGACTACTTTCCTATAACTTTTGAATGATATTTCGTTACTTATTTAGATAGTACTATTGTAAAACCCACATTTTCTTGACATGATTAAATGACTAAAATACCCTCCATTTTGAAATTTTGAAGAATTGAGTACGTTTACCAAACAAGCCCTAAATCAAAAACGGTTATCGTACAACCACAAATGTGAAATTGTAACTTCAAGTAAATGTTAATTGAGCTACTACAACATCATATGAACTCAAGAATATGAGATTTGGATTAAGAGATAAATATTGCACGTTACGTGACCTAACGGGTCCGAAAACCTCCAAAACTTGTACACAACTTACAAAATAAATACCCCAATATATCCTAGAGTAAATTTTGATAAATTTAAATCAATCCCTTGACCTTATCACTCGTAAAACCG